>JAMPIT010000534.1:0-35534 GCA_026261815.1 Monarcha castaneiventris obscurior | reverse complement strand
CTGAAATGAGGTCCGATCAGGAAGATGAGGATGGCGCATGTGTGGGGCTGTTTTGCATTTCTCTTGGCATGCCTTTCGCATTTTTAGTGTCCATTGAGCTCTGGGCTTTTTGCTTTTCTGAACCCTAACCCTAGGCGTAACCCTAAACTTCGCCCTATGCGGAGCCTTTTGTGAAAGAACACGGAGCATAAATGAGGTCAGATCAAGAAGATGAGGATGCTGCATGTTTGGGGCTCTTTTGTATTTCTCCTGGCATGCCTTTCGCATTTTTCGTGTCCCTGGAGCTCTGGGCTTTTTGCTTTTCTGAACCCTAACCATAGCCATAACCCTAAACTTCGCACTATGCGGATCCTGAAAAGAGCACTGGGCAGAAATGAGCGCTGATCAGGAAGATGACAATGGCAGGTAACTGGGGCTGTTTTGGATTTCTCTTGGCATGCCTTTCACATTTTTAGTGTCCCTGGAACTCTGGGCTTTTTGGTTTTCTGAACCCTAAACTTGGCCGTAACCCTAAACTTTGCACTATGGGGTGGCTTATAAAGAGCACTGGGCAGAAATGAGCTCTGACCAGTAATATCACAATGGCAGATGATTGGCCTGTTTTACATTTCTCTTGGCATGCCTTTCGCATTTTTAGTGTCCCTGGAGCTCTGGGCTTTTTGCTTTTCTGAACCCTTACCCTAGGCGTAACCCTAAGCTTCGCCCTATTCAGAGCCTAAGAAAGAGCACTGGGCAGAAGTGAGCGCTGATCAGGAAGATGACCATGGCAGGTAATTGGGGCACTTTTGCATTTCTCTTGACATGCCTTTCGCATTTTTAGTGTCCATGGGGCTCTGGGCTTTTTGGTTTTCTGAACCCTAACCATAGCCGTAACCCTAAACTTCGCACTATGCGGATCCTGAAAAGAGTACTGGTCAGAAATGAGCGCTGATCAGGAAGATGAAAAATGGCAGATAACTGGGGCTGTTTTGGATTTCTCTTGGCATGCCTTTCACATTTTTAGTGTCCCTGGAACTCTGGGCTTTTTAGTTTTCTGAACCCTATCCCTAGGCGTAACCCTAAACTTCACACTATGCGGAGCCTGAGTAGGAGCAATGGGCAGAAATTAGCACTGATCAGGAATATGAAGAAGGCAGATGATTGGAGCTCTTTTGCACTTGTGTGGGCATTGCTCTCGCATTTTTAGTGTCCCTGGAGCTCTGGGCTTTTTTGTGTTCTGAACCCTGACCCTAGGCGTAACCCTAAACTTCGCCCTATGTGTAGCCTTAAGAAAGAGGACTGGGCAGAAATGAGGTCCGATCTGGAAGATGAGGATGCTGCATGTTTGGAACTGTTTTGCATTTCTCTTGACATGCCTTTCGCATTTTTAGTGTCCCTGGAGCTCTGGGCTTTTTGGTGTTCTGAACCCTAACCCTAGGCGTAACCCTAAACTTCGCCCTATATGTAGCCTTAAGAAAGAGCACTGGGCAGAAATGAGGTCCAGTCTTGAAGGTGAAGATGCTGCATTTGTGGGGCTGTTTTGCATTTCTCTTGGCATGCCTTTCGCATTTTTAGTGTCCCTGGAGCTCTGGGCTTTTTGGTTATCTGAACCCGAACCCTAGGCGTAACCCTAAAGTTCGCCCTATTCAGAGCCTAAGAAGGAGCACAGGGCAGAAATGAGCACTGATCAGGAAGATGACCGTGGCAGATAATTGGGGCTGTTTTGCATTTCCCTTGACATGCCTTTCGCATTTTTAGTGTCCCTGGCGCTCTGGGCTTTTTGGTGTTCTGAACCCTAACCCTAGGCGTAACCCTAAAGTTCGCCCTATTCAGAGCCTTAAGAAAGAGCACAGGGCAGAAATGAGCTCCGATCATGAAGGTGAAGATGCTGCATGTGTGGGGCTGTTTTGCATTTCTCTTGGCATGCCTTTCGCATTTTTAGTGTCCATTGAGCTCTGGGCTTTTTGCTTTTCTGAACCCTAACCCTAGGCGTAACCCTAAACTTCGCCCTGTGCGGAGCCTTTTGTGAAAGAACACGGAGCATAAATGAGGTCAGATCAAGAAGATGAGGATGCTGCATGTTAGGGGCTCTTTTGTATTTCTCCTGGCATGCCTTTCGCATTTTTCGTGTCCCTGGAGCTCTGGGCTTTTTGCTTTTCTGAACCCGAACCCTAGGCGTAACCCTAAACTTCGCACTATGCGGATCCTGAAAAGAACAGTGGGCAGAAATGAGCGCTGATCAGGAAGATGACAATGGCAGGTAACTGGGGCTGTTTTGGATTTCTCTTGGCATGCCTTTCACATTTTTAGTGTCCCTGGAACTCTGGGCTTTTTAGTTTTCTGAACCCTATCCCTAGGCGTAACCTTAAACTTCACACTATGCGGAGCCTGAGTAGGAGCAATGGGCAGAAATTAGCATTGATCAGGAATATGAAGAAGGCAGATGATTGGAGCTCTTTTGCACTTGTGTGGGCATTGCTCTCGCATTTTTAGTGTCCCTGGAGCTCTGGGCTTTTTGGTGTTCTGAACCCTAACCCTAGGCATAACCCTAAACTTCGCCCTATGCAGAGCCTAAGAAAGAGCACAGGGCAGAAATGAGGTCAGATCAGGAAGATGAGGTTGCTGCATGTGTGGGGCTGTTTTGCATTTCTCTTGGCATCTCTTTCGCATTTTTAGTGTCCCTGGAGCTCTGGGCTTTTTGGTGTTCTGAACCCGAACTCTAGGCGTAACCCTAAACTTCGCCCTATTCAGAGCCTAAGAAGGAGCACAGGGCAGAAGTGAGCGCTGCTCAGGAAGATGACCATGGCAGATAATTGGGGCACTTTTGCATTTCTCTTGACATGCCTTTCGCATTATAACTGTCCATAGAGCTCTGGGCTTTTTGGTGTTCTGAACCCTAACCCTAGGCGAAACCCTAAACTTTGCACTATGGGGTGGCCTAAGTAAGAGCACTGGGCAGGAATGAGCTCTGACCAGTAATATCACACTGGCAGATGATTGGCCTGTTGTACATTTCTCTTGGCATGCCTTTCGCATTTTTAGTGTCCCTGGAGCTCTGGGCTTTTTGCTTTTGTGAACCCTAACCCTCGGCAAAACCCTAAACTTCACACTATGGGGTGCCTTCATAAGAGCGCTGGGCAGAAATGAGCGCGGATCAGGAATATCAAGATGGCAGTTGATTGTGGCTGTTTTTTCTCTCGGCATGCCTTTTGCATTTTTCATGTCCCCGGAGCTCTGGGCTTTTTGGTTTTCTGAACCCTAACCCTAGGCGTAACCCTAAAGTTCGCCCTATTCAGATCCTTTTGAAAGAGCACTGGGCAGAAATGAGGTCCGATCTGGAAGATGAGGATGCTGCATGTTTGGAACTGTTTTGCATTTCTCTTGACATGCCTTTCGCATTTTTAGTGTCCCTGGAGCTCTGGGCTTTTTGGTGTTCTGAACCCTAACCCTAGGCGTAACCCTAAACTTCGCCCTATATGTAGCCTTAAGAAAGAGCACTGGGCAGAAATGAGGTCCAGTCTTGAAGGTGAAGATGCTGCATGTGTGGGGCTGTTTTGCATTTCTCTTGGCATGCCTTTCGCATTTTTAGTGTCCCTGGAGCTCTGGGCTTTTTGCTTTTCTGAACCCTAACCCTAGGCATAACCCTAAACTTCGCCCTATGCGGAGCCTTTTGTGAATGAACACGGAGCATAAATGAGGTCAGATCAAGAAGATGAGGATGCTGCATGTTTGGGGCTCTTTTGTATTTCCCCTGGCATGCCTTTCGCATTTTTAGTGTCCCTGGAGCTCTGGGCTTTTTGCTTTTCCGCACCCGAACCCTAGGCGTAACCCTAAGCTTCGCCCTATTCAGAGCCTAAGAAAGAGCACTGGGCAGAAGTGAGCGCTGATCAGGAAGATGACCATGGCAGGTAATTGGGGCACTTTTGCATTTCTCTTGACATGCCTTTCGCATTTTTAGTGTCCATGGGGCTCTGGGCTTTTTGGTTTTCTGAACCCTAACCATAGCCGTAACCCTAAACTTCGCACTATGCAGATCCTGAAAAGAGTACTGGTCAGAAATGAGCGCTGATCAGGAAGATGAAAAATGGCAGATAACTGGGGCTGTTTTGGATTTCTCTTGGCATGCCTTTCACATTTTTAGTGTCCCTGGAACTCTGGGCTTTTTAGTTTTCTGAACCCTATCCCTAGGCGTAACCCTAAACTTCACACTATGCGGAGCCTGAGTAGGAGCAATGGGCAGAAATTAGCACTGATCAGGAATATGAAGAAGGCAGATGATTGGAGCTCTTTTGCACTTGTGTGGGCATTGCTCTCGCATTTTTAGTGTCCCTGGAGCTCTGGGCTTTTTTGTGTTCTGAACCCTGACCCTAGGCGTAACCCTAAACTTCGCCCTATGTGTAGCCTTAAGAAAGAACACAGGGCAGAAATGAGGTCCAGTCTTGAAGGTGAAGATGCTGCATTTGTGGGGCTGTTTTGCATTTCTCTTGGCATCTCTTTCGCATTTTTAGTGTCCCTGGAGCTCTGGGCTTTTTGCTTTTCTGAACCCGAACCCTAGGCGTAACCCTAAACTTCGCCCTATTCAGAGCCTAAGAAGGAGCACAGGGCAGAAGTGAGCGCTGCTCAGGAAGATGACCATGGCAGATAATTGGGGCACTTTTGCATTTCTCTTGACATGCCTTTCGCATTATAACTGTCCATAGAGCTCTGGGCTTTTTGCTTTTCTGACCCCTAACCCTAGGCGAAACCCTAAACTTTGCACTATGGGGTGGCCTAAGTAAGAGCACTGGGCAGGAATGAGCTCTGACCAGTAATATCACAATGGCAGATGATTGGCCTGTTGTACATTTCTCTTGGCATGCCTTTCGCATTTTTAGTGTCCCTGGAGCTCTGGGCTTTTTGCTTTTGTGAACCCTAACCCTCGGCAAAACCCTAAACTTCACACTATGGGGTGCCTTCATAAGAGCGCTGGGCAGAAATGAGCGCGGATCAGGAATATCAAGATGGCAGTTGATTGTGGCTGTTTTTTCTCTCGGCATGCCTTTTGCATTTTTCATGTCCCCGGAGCTCTGGGCTTTTTGGTTTTCTGAACCCTAACCCTAGGCGTAACCCTAAAGTTCGCCCTATTCAGATCCTTTTGAAAGAGCACTGGGCAGAAATGAGGTCCGATCTGGAAGATGAGGATGCTGCATGTTTGGAACTGTTTTGCATTTCTCTTGACATGCCTTTCGCATTTTTAGTGTCCCTGGAGCTCTGGGCTTTTTGCTTTTCTGAACCCTAACCCTAGGCGTAACCCTAAACTTCGCCCTATATGTAGCCTTAAGAAAGAGCACAGGGCAGAAATGAGGTCCAGTCTTGAAGGTGAAGATGCTGCATGTGTGGGGCTGTTTTGCATTTCTCTTGGCATGCCTTTCGCATTTTTAGTGTCCCTGGAGCTCTGGGCTTTTTGCTTTTCTGAACCCTAACCCTAGGCGTAACCCTAAACGTCGCCCTATTCAGAGCCTAAGAGGGAGCACAGGGCAGAAATGAGCGCTGATCAGGAAGATGACCGTGGCAGATAATTGGGCCTGTTTTGCAATTCCCTTGACATGCCTTTCGCATTTTTAGTGTCCTTGGCGCTCTGGGCTTTTTGGTGTTCTGAACCCTAACCCTAGGCGTAACCCTAAAGTTCGCCCTATTCAGAGCCTTGAGAAAGAGCACCGGGCAGAAATGAGCTCCGATCTTGAAGGTGAAGATGCTGCATGTGTGGGGCTGTTTTGCATTTCTCTTGGCGTGCCTTTCGCATTATAACTGTCCATAGAGCTCTGGGCTTTTTGCTTTTCTGAACCCTAACCCTAGGCGGAACCCTAAACGTCGCCCTATTTAGAGACTAAGAAGGAGCACAGGGCAGAAATGAGCGGTGATCAGGAAGATGACCGTGACAGATAATTGGGGCTGTTTTGCATTTCCCTTGACATGCCTTTCGCATTTTTAGTGTCCCTGGCGCTCTGGGGTTTTTGGTTTTCTGAACCCTAACCCTAGGCGTAACCCTAAACTTCGCCCTATATGTAGCCTTAAGAAAGAGCACTGGGCAGAAATGAGGTCCAGTCTTGAAGGTGAAGATGCTGCATGTGTGGGGCTGTTTTGCATTTCTCTTGACATGCATTTCACATTATAACTGTCCATAGAGCTCTGGGCTTTTTGGTTTTCTGAACCCTAACCCTAGGTGTAACCCTAAACTTCGCCCTATTCAGAGCCTAAGAAGGAGCACTGGGCTGAAATGAGGTCCGATCAGGAAGATGAGGATGGCGCATGTGTGGGGCTGTTTTGCATTTCTCTTGGCATGCCTTTCGCATTTTTAGTGTCCATTGAGCTCTGGGCTTTTTGCTTTTCTGAACCCTAACCCTAGGCGTAACCCTAAACTTCGCCCTATGCGGAGCCTTTTGTGAAAGAACACGGAGCATAAATGAGGTCAGATCAAGAAGATGAGGATGCTGCATGTTTGGGGCTCTTTTGTATTTCTCCTGGCATGCCTTTCGCATTTTTCGTGTCCCTGGAGCTCTGGGCTTTTTGCTTTTCTGAACCCTAACCATAGCCATAACCCTAAACTTCGCACTATGCGGATCCTGAAAAGAGCACTGGGCAGAAATGAGCGCTGATCAGGAAGATGACAATGACAGGTAACTGGGGCTGTTTTGGATTTCTCTTGGCATGCCTTTCACATTTTTAGTGTCCCTGGAACTCTGGGCTTTTTGCTTTACTGAACCCTAAACTTGGCCGTAACCCTAAACTTCACACTATGGGGTGGCTTATAAAGATCACTGGGCAGAAATGAGCTCTGACCAGTAATATCACAATGGCAGATGATTGGCCTGTTGTACATTTCTCTTGGCATGCCTTTCGCATTTTTAGTGTCCCTGGAGCTCTGGGCTTTTTAGTTTTCTGAACCCTATCCCTAGGCGTAACCCTAAACTTCACACTATGCGGAGCCTGAGTAGGAGCAATGGGCAGAAATTAGCACTGATCAGGAATATGAAGAAGGCAGATGATTGGAGCTCTTTTGCACTTGTGTGGGCATTGCTCTCGCATTTTTAGTGTCCCTGGAGCTCTGGGCTTTTTTGTGTTCTGAACCCTGACCCTAGGCGTAACCCTAAACTTCGCCCTATGTGTAGCCTTAAGAAAGAGGACTGGGCAGAAATGAGGTCCGATCTTGAAGATGAGGTTGCTGCATGTTTGGGGCTGTATTGCATGCCTCTCTTGGCATGCCTTTCGCATTTTTAGTGTCCCTGGAGCTCTGGGCTTTTTGTTTGTAATGGTTTGAAAACAAACCAGAGCGAGATCCCAAGTCAGGGTTGAAATTTAATAGGGAAAATAAATAATTAAAAATAAGTGAAATAATACAAGTGAAAATGGAAAAGAAAAACACAGACAAAGTCAGAATACCTGTCACCCTATTAGGGTGGTGGTAGTAGTCCAGATGAGGTAGTTCAGTCGAATTGGTGATCCTATGGGAAGTCTAGTCTCCAGCTGAAGGTCCAGTGGTAGCTCTTGTCCTCCAGGAATCCAGTAGACAGCCCCGCGTGGCGTTCAGAAGCCCAGATTTATCTGGGATGGAATGCTTGATTCCCCCCTCTGGGCGGAGCCTCTCCCAATGGGATGATGAGTCATGAGGCCAGGTGTTGATGGGCTCGTTAACAGCAGATAGTCCGGGGGGGAGTTACTGCTGAGTCATGCCGCACAACATTAATGGGCCATTAACAGAACAATAGTCTGGAGGGAGGAGGCAAGGAAACACTGCCGCACCTGGTTTCAACGGTTCATGAGGGTGGTAATAGAATACACTGCAACCCAGGACATTATCCACCCCTTATTCTATTACCATCTACCTCATCCCACATCAATGCCTTGAACTCTACACACACACACACACCCATATATATACAATAAAAAACCCTACATACAGTTCTCACTTAAGATTAGGTCTCCTTGTGGTACACAAGGGGTTTCCCCATCTTTCTGAATTACCCACCAAGTGTGACCAGGTCCTTGAGCAAAGACAATCCCACGGATGGGTTTGCCTTTGCCTGAGGTGGGATTAATCCAGACAGTCTTTCCTAAAATATGTGTACCACAGGGACTCTATCTCCATCTACTGTGTGCAAGGGTTCCGACTGGGCGGGACCAGCTCGATTGATGGACCCTCGGGTATTGACCATCCAGGTGGCCTTTGCTAAGTTTGCTTCCCAATTCATGAAGGTCCCCCCACCAAGTGCCTTCAAGGTGGTTTTAAGTAGTCCATTGCAGCGTTCAACTTTCCCGGCAGCTGGTGCATGATAAGGGATATGATAGATCCATTCAAAACCGTGTTCTCTGGCCCAGGTACTTATGAGGCTGTTCTTAAAATGAGTCCCGTTGTCTGACTCGATCCTCTCAGGGGTGCCGTGTCTCCACAGGACTTGCTTTTCCAGACCTAAGATAGTATTCCGGGCAGTAGCATGAGGCACAGAGTAGGTCTCCAGCCATCCAGTTGTTGCTTCCACCATGGTCAGCACGTAGCGCTTTCCTTGACGGGTTTGGGGAAGGGTGATGTAGTCAACTTGCCAGGCTTCCCCATACCTGTACTTTGACCATCGTCCACCGTACCACAGAGGCTTCACCCGCTTGGCCTGTGTGATTGCAGCACAGGTCTCACAACTGTGGATGACCTGTGAGATGCTGTCCATGGTCAAGTCCACCCCTCGGTCACGAGCCCATTTGTACGTTGCATCTCTCCCTTGATGACCAGAGGCATCATGGGCCCAACGAGCAAGAAATAATTCTCCTTTGTGCTGCCAGTCCAGATCCACCTGTGATACTTTTACCTTGGCAGCTTGGTCCACCTGCTCGTTGTTACGATGCTCTTCATTAGCCCGACTCTTGGGTACGTGCGCATCCACGTGTCGAACTTTCACAGTCAGCTTTTCTGCCCGGGCAGCGATGTCCTGCCAAATCTCAGCGGCCCAGATGGGTTTTCCTCTGCGCTGCCAGTTGGCCTTTCTCCAGCGATCCAACCATCCCCCCAGCGCGTTTGCTACCATCCAGGAGTCAGTGTAAAGGTAGAGTCTTGGCCATTTCTCTCGTTCAGCAATATCCAAAGCCAGCTGGACGGCTTTAAGCTCCGCGACCTGACTCGATCCTCCTTGTCCCTCGGTAGCTTGTGCAACTCATCGCATGGGGCTCCACACTGCAGCTTTCCATTTCCGGTCTGTGCCTACAATTCGGCAGGAACCATCGGTGAAAAGGGCATAACGTCTTTCACTCTCTGGCAGCTCGTTATATGGTGGGGCTTCCTCAGCACGCGTCACTTGCTCCTCTGCTTCTTCTGAAGATAATTCAAAAGTCTCACCTTCAGGCCAGTTTGTTATGATTTCCAGTATCCCAGGGCGATTTGGGTTTCCAATACGGGCGCGCTGTGTGATGAGGGCAATCCATTTGCTCCACGTGGAGTCAGTGGCATGGTGGGTAGAGGGAAGCTTTCCTTTAAACATCCACCCCAGCACCGGTAGTCGGGGTGCCAGGAGGAGTTGTGCCTCTGTGCCAATTACTTCTGAGGCGGCTTGGACTCCTTCATAAGCTGCCAAGATTTCCTTCTCTGTGGGAGTGTAGTTGGCTTCAGACCCTCTGTAACTTCGGCTCCAGAATCCCAGTGGTCGGCCTCGAGTCTCGCCAGGCGCCTTCTGCCAAAGGCTCCAGGACAGACCATGGCTCCCAGCTGCGGAGTAAAGCACATTCTTTACCTCTGGTCCTGTCCTGACTGGGCCAAGGGCTACCGCATGAGCGATTTCCTGCTTGATCTGGGCGAAGGCTTGCTGCCGTTCAGGTCCCCAGTGGAAATCGTTCTTCTTGCGGGTAACCATGTAGAGAGGACTCACAATCTGGCTGTATTCAGGAATGTGCATCCTCCAAAAGCCTATGGCGCCTAGGAAAGCTTGCGTCTCCTTTTTGCTGGTTGGTGGAGACACTGCTGTGATCTTATTGATAACCTCGGTAGGAATCTGACGCCGTCCATCTTGCCATTTCACTCCCAGGAACTGGATCTCTCGAGCAGGTCCCTTGACTTTGCTCTTCTTGATGGCAAAACCGGCTTCCAGGAGAATCCGGATGATTTTCTCTCCTTTCCCAAAAACTTCTGTTGCTGTGTCCCCCCACACAATGATGTCATCGATGTACTGTAGATGTTCTGGAGCCTCACCCTTTTCCAGTGTGGTCTGGATCAGTCCACGGCAGATGGTGGGACTGTGCTTCCACCCCTGGGGCAGCCGGTTCCAGGTGTACTGCACGCCCCTCCAGGTGAAAGCAAACTGAGGCCTGCACTCTGCTGCCAGAGGAATGGAGAAAAAGGCATTGGCAATATCAATGGTCGCATACCACTTTGCTGCCTTGGATTCCAGCTCGTACTGAAGTTCCAGCATGTCCGGTACAGCAGCACTCAGTGGTGGTGTGACTTCATTCAGGCCACGGTAATCCACCGTCAGTCTCCATTCTTCACTGGACTTACGCACCGGCCATATAGGGCTGTTAAAGGGTGAGTGGGCCTTGCTGACCACCCCTTGGCTCTCCAGTTCCCGAATCATCTTATGGATGGGGGCCACAGAGTCTCTGTCGGTGCGGTATTGCCGGCGGTGCACTGTTGCTGTAGCGATTGGTACCCGCTGTTCTTCAATTCTCAGTAGTCCTACAGCAGACGGGTCGTCTGAGAGACCAGGCAGGGTATTCAGTTGTCTTATGTCTTCTGTCTCTACGGCTGGGTGCGATGGTCCTGCCACATCCTCGTCAGTCACTATGCGGACTGATTTGCTCTTTGATTTCTTTTTCTGGACGGGGGCAACTGCGACTGGCTTCGGCTGTTCTGGTTCAGCAATGGTCTGTGGTGAGACGTCGCCTGCTCTTTTGGTTCTCTTCTCCTCCTCCTCAAGAAGACGCTGTACCACACAAAGTATTGTTCTGTTCCTCAGCATGATGTACACAGTGCTGGTCAGAGAAAAAAGAAAACAGGATTGACAGGAAGATTATGCCATCCTTAACATCCAGTGAGAACTCAATATTGTCAAAAACAGCTGTGCCTGGCCTGAAAGGCTGGAAGAAACCGCTCTCTCCTCCGACCCCCAGAGGCTGGGTGCGATTGCTGAGGAGTTCCCAGACGTAGCAGCTCAGACTAGGCCAGGCAGACATAATTGAGTATATATTCCGAATGGCATTCATCGCCTTACTGGTTATCATGCAATAAGCATAATAAACCAATAAAGCAATTCTCATGCCATTCCCTGGTCGCAACAGGAGCAAAACAACAGGCAAATAGTTTCCCAGGTGTGGAAAAATATAGAGAGCAAGATACAGCACCCACATAGACAAGCTGAGCATCATGGTGATACGATTTCTGTAATAAAGAATTATATTTCTGATCTTCCCTCAGGTCTTGCCCCACATTGGGCGCCAAAAGATGTAATGGTTTGAAAACAAACCAGAGCGAGATCCCAAGTCAGGGTTAAAATTTAATAGGGAAAATAAATAATTAAAAATAAGTGAAATAATACAAGGGAAAAAGGAAAAGAAAAAACACAGACAAAGTCAGATACAACCTGACACCCTATTAGGGTGGTGGTAGTAGTCCAGATGAGGTAGTTCAGTCGAATTGGTGATCCTATGGGAAGTCTAGTCTCCAGCTGAAGGTCCAGTGGTAGCTCTTGTCCTCCAGGAATCCAGTAGACAGCCCCCCGTGGCGTTCAGAAGCCCGGATTTATCTGGGATGGAATGCTTGATTCCCCCCTCTGGGCGGAGCCTCTCCCAATGGGATGATGAGTCATGAGGCCAGGTGTTGATGGGCTCGTTAACAGCAGATAGTCCGGGGGGGAGTTACTGCTGAGTCATGCCGCACAACATTAATGGGCAACAGAACAATAGTCTGGAGGGAGGAGGCAAGGAAACACTGCCCCACCTGGTTTCAAGGGTTCATGAGGGTGGTAATGGAATACACTGCAACCCAGGACAGTGTTCTGAACCCTAACCCTAGGCGTAACCCTAAACTTTGCCCTATGCAGAGCCTAAGAAAGAGCACAGGGCAGAAATGAGGTCAGATCAGGAAGATGAGGTTGCTGCATGTGTGGGGCTGTTTTGCATTTCTCTTGGCATCTCTTTCGCATTTTTAGTGTCCCTGGAGCTCTGGGCTTTTTGCTTTTCTGAACCCGAACCCTAGGCGTAACCCTAAACTTCGCCCTATTCAGAGCCTAAGAAGGAGCACAGGGCAGAAGTGAGCGCTGCTCAGGAAGATGACCATGGCAGATAATTGGGGCACTTTTGCATTTCTCTTGACATGCCTTTCGCATTATAACTGTCCATAGAGCTCTGGGCTTTTTGCTTTTCTGACCCCTAAACCTAGGCGAAACCCTAAACTTTGCACTATGGGGTGGCCTAAGTAAGAGCACTGGGCAGGAATGAGCTCTGACCAGTAATATCACAATGGCAGATGATTGGCCTGTTGTACATTTCTCTTGGCATGCCTTTCGCATTTTTAGTGTCCCTGGAGCTCTGGGCTTTTTGCTTTTGTGAACCCTAACCCTCGGCAAAACCCTAAACTTCACACTATGGGGTGCCTTAATAAGAGCGCTGGGCAGAAATGAGCGCGGATCAGGAATATCAAGATGGCAGTTGATTGTGGCTGTTTTTTCTCTCGGCATGCCTTTTGCATTTTTCATGTCCCCGGAGCTCTGGGCTTTTTGGTTTTCTGAACCCTAACCCTAGGCGTAACCCTAAAGTTCGCCCCATTCAGATCCTTTTGAAAGAGCACTGGGCAGAAATGAGGTCCGATCTGGAAGATGAGGATGCTGCATGTTTGGAACTGTTTTGCATTTCTCTTGACATGCCTTTCACATTTTTAGTGTCCCAGGAGCTCTGGGCTTTTTGCTTTTCTGAACCCTAACCCTAGGCATAACCCTAAACTTCGCCCTATATGTAGCCTTAAGAAAGAGCACTGGGCAAAAATGAGGTCCAGTCTTGAAGGTGAAGATGCTGCATTTGTGGGGCTGTTTTGCATTTCTCTTGGCATGCCTTTCGCATTTTTAGTGTCCCTGGAGCTCTGGGCTTTTTGCTTTTCTGAACCCTAACCCTAGGCGGAACCCTAAACGTCGCCCTATTTAGAGACTAAGAAAGAGCACAGGGCAGAAATGAGCGGTGATCAGGAAGATGACCGTGGCAGATAACTGGGGCTGTTTTACATTTCCCTTGACATGCCTTTCGCATTTTTAGTGTCCCTGGCGCTCTGGGCTTTTTTGGTGTTCTGAACCCTAACCCTAGGCGTAACCCTAAACTTCGCCCTATATGTAGCCTAAAGAAAGAGCACTGGGCAGAAATGAGGTCCAGTCTTGAAGGTGAAGATGCTGCATGTGTGGGGCTGTTTTGAATTTCTCTTGGCATGCATTTCACATTATAACTTTCCATAGAGCTCTGGGCTTTTTGGTTTTCTGAACCCTAACCATAGCCATAACCCTAAACTTCGCACTATGCGGATCCTGAAAAGAGCACTGGGCAGAAATGAGCGCTGATCAGGAAGATGACAATGACAGGTAACTGGGGCTGTTTTGGATTTCTCTTGGCATGCCTTTCACATTTTTAGTGTCCCTGGAACTCTGGGCTTTTTGCTTTACTGAATGAACCCTAAACTTGGCCGTAACCCTAAACTTTGCACTATGGGGTGGCTTATAAAGAGCACTGGGCAGAAATGAGCTCTGACCAGTAATATCACAATGGCAGATGCTTGGCCTGTTGTACATTTCTCTTGGCATGCCTTTCGCATTTTTAGTGTCCCTGGAGCTCTGGGCTTTTTGCTTTTCTGAACCCGAACCCTAGGCGTAACCCAAAACGTCGCCCTATTTCGAGACTAAGAAGGAGCACAGGGCAGAAATGAGCGGTGATCAGGAAGATGACCATGGCAGGTAATTGGGGCACTTTTGCATTTCTCTTGACATGCCTTTCGCATTTTTAGTGTCCATGGGGCTCTGGGCTTTTTGGTTTTCTGAACCCTAACCATAGCCGTAACCCGGAACTTCGCACTATGCAGATCCTGAAAAGAGCACTGGTCAGAAATGAGCGCTGATCAGGAAGATGAAAAATGGCAGACAACTGGGGCTGTTTTGGATTTCTCTTGGCATGCCTTTCACATTTTTAGTGTCCCTGGAACTCTGGGCTTTTTAGTTTTCTGAACCCTATCCCTAGGCGTAACCCTAAACTTCACACTATGCGGAGCCTGAGTAGGAGCAATGGGCAGAAATTAGCACTGATCAGGAATATGAAGAAGGCAGATGATTGGAGCTCTTTTGCACTTGTGTGGGCATTGCTCTCGCATTTTCAGTGTCCCTGGAGCTCTGGGCTTTTTTGTGTTCTGAACCCTGACCCTAGGCGTAACCCTAAACTTCGCCCTATGTGTAGCCTTAAGAAAGAGGACTGGGCAGAAATGAGGTCCGATCTTGAAGATGAGGTTGCTGCATGTTTGGGGCTCTATTGCATTTCTCTTGGCATGCCTTTCGCATTTTTAGTGTCCCTGGAGCTCTGGGCTTTTTGGTGTTCTGAACCCTAACCCTAGGCGTAACCCTAAACTTCGCCCTATGCAGAGCCTAAGAAAGAGCACAGGGCAGAAATGAGGTCAGATCAGGAAGATGAGGTTGCTGCATGTGTGGGGCTGTTTTGCATTTCTCTTGGCATCTCTTTCGCATTTTTAGTGTCCCTGGAGCTCTGGGCTTTTTGCTTTTGTGCACCCGACCCCAAGGCGTAACCCTAAACTTCGCCCTATATGTAGCCTTAAGAAAGAGCACTGGGCAGAAATGAGGTCCACTCTTGAAGGTGAAGATGCTGCATTTGTGGGGCTGTTTTGCATTTCTCTCGGCATGCCTTTCACATTTTTAGTGTCCCTGGAGCTCTGGGCTTTTTGCTTTTCTGAACCCGAACCCTAGGCGTAACCCTAAACTTCGCCCTATTCAGAGCCTAAGAAGGAGCACAGGGCAGAAATGAGCGCTGATCAGGAAGATGACCGTGGCAGATAATTGGGGCTGTTTTGCATTTCCCTTGACATGCCTTTCGCATTTTTATTGTCCCTGGCGCTCTGGGCTTTTTAGTGTTCCGAACCCTAACCCTAGGCGTAACCCTAAACTTCGCCCTATTCAGAGCCTTAAGAAAGAGCACAGGGCAGAAATGAGCTCCGATCTTGAAGGTGAAGATGCTGCATGTGTGGGGCTGTTTTGCATTTCTCTTGGCATGCCTTTCGCATTATAACTGTCCATAGAGCTCTGGGCTTTTTGCTTTTCTGAACCCGAACCCTAGGCGTAACCCTAAACTTCGCCCTATTCAGAGCCTAAGAAGGAGCACTGGGCAGAAGTGAGCGCTGATGAGGAAGATGACCATGGCAGATAACTTGGGCTGTTTTGCATTTCTCTTGACATGCCTTTCGCATTATAACTGTCCATAGAGCTCTGGGCTTTTTGGTGTTCTGAACCCGAACCCTAGGTGTAACCCTAAACTTCGCCCTATTCAGAGCCTAAGAAGGAGCACTGGGCTGAAATGAGGTCTGATCAGAAAGATGAGGATGGCGCATGTGTGGGGCTGTTTTGCATTTCTCTTGGCATGCCTTTCGCATTATAACTGTCCATAGAGCTCTGGGCTTTTTGGTGTTCTGAACCCTAACCCTAGGCGTAACCCTAAACTTCGCCTTATATGTAGCCTTAAGAAAGAGCACAAGGCAGAAATGAGGTCCAGTCTTGAAGGTGAAGATGCTGCATTTGTGGGGCTGTTTTGCATTTCTCGTGGCATGCCTTTCACATTTTTAGTGTCCATTGAGCTCTGGGCTTTTTGCTTTTCTGAACCCTAACCCTAGGCGTAACCCTAAACTTCGCCCTATGCGGAGCCTTTTGTTTAAGAACACGGAGCATAAATGAGGTCAGATCAAGAAGATGAGGATGCTGCATGTTTGGGGCTCTTTTGTATTTCTCCTGGCATGCCTTTCGCATTTTTCGTGTCCCTGGAGCTCTGGGCTTTTTGCTTTTCTGAACCCTAACCATAGCCATAACCCTAAACTTCGCACTATGCGGATCCTGAAAAGAGCACTGGGCAGAAATGAGCGCTGATCAGGAAGATGACAATGACAGGTAACTGGGGCTGTTTTGGATTTCTCTTGGCATGCCTTTCACATTTTTAGTGTCCCTGGAACTCTGGGCTTTTTGCTTTTCTGAACCCTAAACTTGGCCGTAACCCTAAACTTTGCACTATGGGGTGGCTTATAAAGATCACTGGGCAGAAATGAGCTCTGACCAGTAATATCACAATGGCAGATGATTGGCCTGTTTTACATTTCTCTTGGCATGCCTTTCGCATTTTTAGTGTCCCTGGAGCTCTGGGCTTTTTGCTTTTCTGAACCCTTACCCTAGGCGTAACCCTAAGCTTCGCCCTATTCAGAGCCTAAGAAAGAGCACTGGGCAGAAGTGAGCGCTGATCAGGAAGATGACCATGGCAGGTAATTGGGGCACTTTTGCATTTCTCTTGACATGCCTTTCGCATTTTTAGTGTCCATGGGGCTCTGGGCTTTTTGGTTTTCTGAACCCTAACCATAGCCGTAACCCTAAACTTCGCACTATGCAGATCCTGAAAAGAGTACTGGTCAGAAATGAGCGCTGATCAGGAAGATGAAAAATGGCAGATAACTGGGGCTGTTTTGGATTTCTCTTGGCATGCCTTTCACATTTTTAGTGTCCCTGGAACTCTGGGCTTTTTAGTTTTCTGAACCCCATCCCTAGGCGTAACCCTAAACTTCACACTATGCGGAGCCTGAATAGGAGCAATGGGCAGAAATTAGAACTGATCAGGAATATGAAGATGGCAGATGATTGGAGCTCTTTTGCACTTGTGTGGGCATTGCTCTCGCATTTTTAGTGTCCCTGGAGCTCTGGGCTTTTTGCTTTTCTGAACCCTGACCCTAGGCGTAACCCTAAACTTCGCCCTATGTGTAGCCTTAAGAAAGAGGACTGGGCAGAAATGAGGTCCGATCTTGAAGATGAGGTTGCTGCATGTTTGGGGCTCTATTCCATTTCTCTTGACATGCCTTTCGCATTATAACTGTCCATAGAGCTCTGGGCTTTTTGCTTTTCTGAACCCTAACCCTAGGCGAAAGCCTAAACTTTGCACTATGGGGTGGCCTTAGTAAGAGCACTGGGCAGGAATGAGCTCTGACCAGTAATATCACAATGGCAGATGATTGGCCTGTTGTACATTTCTCTTGGCATGCCTTTCGCATTTTTCGTGTCCCTGGAGCTCTGGGCTTTTTGCTTTTCTGAACCCTAACCATAGCCATAACCTTAAACTTCGCACTATGCGGATCCTGAAAAGAGCACTGGGCAGAAATGAGCGCTGATCAGGAAGATGACAATGACAGGTAACTGGGGCTGTTTTGGATTTCTCTTGGCATGCCTTTCACATTTTTAGTGTCCCTGGAACTCTGGGCTTTTTGCTTTTCTGAACCCTAAACTTGGCCGTAACCCTAAACTTTGCACTATGGGGTGGCTTATAAAGATCACTGGGCAGAAATGAGCTCTGACCAGTAATATCACAATGGCAGATGATTGGCCTGTTTTACATTTCTCTTGGCATGCCTTTCGCATTTTTAGTGTCCCTGGAGCTCTGGGCTTTTTGCTTTTCTGAACCCTTAGCCTAGGCGTAACCCTAAGCTTCGCCCTATTCAGAGCCTAAGAAAGAGCACTGGGCAGAAGTGAGCGCTGATCAGGAAGATGACCATGGCAGGTAATTGGGGCACTTTTGCATTTCTCTTGACATGCCTTTCGCATTTTTAGTGTCCATGGGGCTCTGGGCTTTTTGGTTTTCTGAACCCTAACCATAGCCGTAACCCTAAACTTCGCACTATGCAGATCCTGAAAAGAGCACTGGTCAGAAATGAGCGCTGATCAGGAAGATGAAAAATGGCAGATAACTGGGGCTGTTTTGGATTTCTCTTGGCATGCCTTTCACATTTTTAGTGTCCCTGGAACTCTGGGCTTTTTAGTTTTCTGAACCCCATCCCTAGGCGTAACCCTAAACTTCACACTATGCGGAGCCTGAATAGGAGCAATGGGCAGAAATTAGAACTGATCAGGAATATGAAGATGGCAGATGATTGGAGCTCTTTTGCACTTGTGTGGGCATTGCTCTCGCATTTTTAGTGTCCCTGGAGCTCTGGGCTTTTTGCTTTTCTGAACCCTGACCCTAGGCGTAACCCTAAACTTCGCCCTATGTGTAGCCTTAAGAAAGAGGACTGGGCAGAAATGAGGTCCGATCTTGAAGATGAGGTTGCTGCATGTTTGGGGCTCTATTCCATTTCTCTTGACATGCCTTTCGCATTATAACTGTCCATAGAGCTCTGGGCTTTTTGCTTTTCTGAACCCTAACCCTAGGCGAAACCCTAAACTTTGCACTATGGGGTGGCCTTAGTAAGAGCACTGGGCAGGAATGAGCTCTGACCAGTAATATCACAATGGCAGATGATTGGCCTGTTGTACATTTCTCTTGGCATGCCTTTCGCATTTTTAGTGTCCCTGGAACTCTGGGCTTTTTGCTTTTCTGAACCCTATCCCTAGGCGTAACCCTAAACTTCACACTATGCGGAGCCTGAGTAGGAGCAATGGGCAGAAATTAGCACTGATCAGGAATATGAAGAAGGCAGATGATTGGAGCTCTTTTGCACTTGTGTGGGCATTGCTCTCGCATTTTTAGTGTCCCTGGAGCTCTGGGCTTTTTTGTGTTCTGAACCCTGACCCTAGGCGTAACCCTAAACTTCGCCCTATGTGTAGCCTTAAGAAAGAGGACTGGGCAGAAATGAGGTCCGATCTTGAAGATGAGGTTGCTGCATGTTTGGGGCTCTATTGCATTTCTCTTGGCATGCCTTTCGCATTTTTAGTGTCCCTGGAGCTCTGGGCTTTTTGGTGTTCTGAACCCTAACCCTAGGCGTAACCCTAAACTTCGCCCTATGCAGAGCCTAAGAAAGAGCACAGGGCAGAAATGAGGTCAGATCAGGAAGATGAGGTTGCTGCATGTGTGGGGCTGTTTTGCATTTCTCTTGGCATCTCTTTCGCATTTTTAGTGTCCCTGGAGCTCTGGGCTTTTTGCTTTTCTGAACCCGAACCCTAGGCGTAACCCTAAACTTCGCCCTATTCAGAGCCTAAGAAAGAGCACAGGGCAGAAGTGAGCGCTGCTCAGGAAGATGACCATGGCAGATAATTGGGGCACTTTTGCATTTCTCTTGACATGCCTTTCGCATTATAACTGTCCATAGAGCTCTGGGCTTTTTGCTTTTCTGACCCCTAACCCTAGGCGAAACCCTAAACTTTGCACTATGGGGTGGCCTAAGTAAGAGCACTGGGCAGGAATGAGCTCTGACCAGTAATATCACAATGGCAGATGATTGGCCTGTTGTACATTTCTCTTGGCATGCCTTTCGCATTTTTAGTGTCCCTGGAGCTCTGGGCTTTTTGCTTTTGTGAACCCTAACCCTCGGCAAAACCCTAAACTTCACACTATGGGGTGCCTTAATAAGAGCGCTGGGCAGAAATGAGCGCGGATCAGGAATATCAAGATGGCAGTTGATTGTGGCTGTTTTTTCTCTCGGCATGCCTTTTGCATTTTTCATGTCCCCGGAGCTCTGGGCTTTTTGGTTTTCTGAACCCTAACCCTAGGCGTAACCCTAAAGTTCGCCCTATTCAGATCCTTTTGAAAGAGCACTGGGCAGAAATGAGGTCCGATCTGGAAGATGAGGATGCTGCATGTTTGGAACTGTTTTGCATTTCTCTTGACATGCCTTTCGCATTTTTAGTGTCCCTGGAGCTCTGGGCTTTTTGGTGTTCTGAACCCTAACCCTAGGCGTAACCCTAAACTTCGCCTTATATGTAGCCTTAAGAAAGAGCACAAGGCAGAAATGAGGTCCAGTCTTGAAGGTGAAGATGCTGCATTTGTGGGGCTGTTTTGCATTTCTCGTGGCATGCCTTTCACATTTTTAGTGTCCATTGAGCTCTGGGCTTTTTGCTTTTCTGAACCCTAACCCTAGGCGTAACCCTAAACTTCGCCCTATGCGGAGCCTTTTGTTTAAGAACACGGAGCATAAATGAGGTCAGATCAAGAAGATGAGGATGCTGCATGTTTGGGGCTCTTTTGTATTTCTCCTGGCATGCCTTTCGCATTTTTCGTGTCCCTGGAGCTCTGGGCTTTTTGCTTTTCTGAACCCTAACCCTAGGCATAAACCTAAACTTCGCACTATGCGGATCCTGAAAAGAGCACTGGGCAGAAATGAGCGCTGATCAGGAAGATGACAATGACAGGTAACTGGGGCTGTTTTGGATTTCTCTTGGCATGCCTTTCACATTTTTAGTGTCCCTGGAACTCTGGGCTTTTTGCTTTTCTGAACCCTAAACTTGGCCGTAACCCTAAACTTTGCACTATGGGGTGGCTTATAAAGATCACTGGGCAGAAATGAGCTCTGACCAGTAATATCACAATGGCAGATGATTGGCCTGTTTTACATTTCTCTTGGCATGCCTTTCGCGTTTTTAGTGTCCCTGGAGCTCTGGGCTTTTTGCTTTTCTGAACCCTTAGCCTAGGCGTAACCCTAAGCTTCGCCCTATTCAGAGCCTAAGAAAGAGCACTGGGCAGAAGTGAGCGCTGATCAGGAAGATGACCATGGCAGGTAATTGGGGCAGTTTTGCATTTCTCTTGACATGCCTTTCGCATTTTTAGTGTCCATGGGGCTCTGGGCTTTTTGGTTTTCTGAACCCTAACCATAGCCGTAACCCTAAACTTCGCACTATGCAGATCCTGAAAAGAGCACTGGTCAGAAATGAGCGCTGATCAGGAAGATGAAAAATGGCAGATAACTGGGGCTGTTTTGGATTTCTCTTGGCATGCCTTTCACATTTTTAGTGTCCCTGGAACTCTGGGCTTTTTAGTTTTCTGAACCCCATCCCTAGGCGTAACCCTAAACTTCACACTATGCGGAGCCTGAATAGGAGCAATGGGCAGAAATTAGAACTGATCAGGAATATGAAGATGGCAGATGATTGGAGCTCTTTTGCACTTGTGTGGGCATTGCTCTCGCATTTTTAGTGTCCCTGGAGCTCTGGGCTTTTTGCTTTTCTGAACCCTGACCCTAGGCGTAACCCTAAACTTCGCCCTATGTGTAGCCTTAAGAAAGAGGACTGGGCAGAAATGAGGTCCGATCTTGAAGATGAGGTTGCTGCATGTTTGGGGCTCTATTCCATTTCTCTTGACATGCCTTTCGCATTATAACTGTCCATAGAGCTCTGGGCTTTTTGCTTTTCTGAACCCTAACCCTAGGCGAAACCCTAAACTTTGCACTATGGGGTGGCCTTAGTAAGAGCACTGGGCAGGAATGAGCTCTGACCAGTAATATCACAATGGCAGATGATTGGCCTGTTGTACATTTCTCTTGGCATGCCTTTCGCATTTTTAGTGTCCCTGGAGCTCTGGGCTTTTTGCTTTTGTGAACCCTAACCCTCGGCAAAACCCTAAACTTCACACTATGGGGTGCCTTAATAAGAGCGCTGGGCAGAAATGAGCGCGGATCAGGAATATCAAGATGGCAGTTGATTGTGGCTGTTTTTTCTCTCGGCATGCCTTTTGCATTTTTCATGTCCCCGGAGCTCTGGGCTTTTTGGTTTTCTGAACCCTAACCCTAGGCGTGACCCTAAAGTTCGCCCTATTCAGATCCTTTTGAAAGAGCACTGGGCAGAAATGAGGTCCGATCTGGAAGATGAGGATGCTGCATGTTTGGAACTGTTTTGCATTTCTCTTGACATGCCTTTCGCATTTTTAGTGTCCCTGGAGCTCTGGGCTTTTTGGTGTTCTGAACCCTAACCCTAGGCGTAACCCTAAACTTCGCCCTATATGTAGCCTTAAGAAAGAGCACTGGGCAGAAATGAGGTCCAGTCTTGAAGGTGAAGATGCTGCATTTGTGGGGCTGTTTTGCATTTCTCTTGGCATGCCTTTCGCATTTTTAGTGTCCCTGGAGCTCTGGGCTTTTTGGTTTTCTGAACCCTAACCCTAGGCGTAACCCTAAGCTTCGCCCTATTCAGAGCCGAAGGGGGAGCACAGGGCAGAAGTGAGCGCTGATCAGGAAGATGACTGTGGCAGATAATTGGGGCTGTTTTGCATTTCCCTTGACATGCCTTTCACATTTTTAGTGTCCCTGGCGCTCTGGGCTTTTTGGTGTTCTGAACCCTAACCCTAGGCGTAACCCTAAACTTCGCCCTATTCAGAGCCTTAAGAAAGAGCACAGGGCAGAAATGAGCTCCGATCTTGAAGGTGAAGATGCTGCATGTGTGGGGCTGTTTTGCATTTCTCTTGGCATGCCTTTTGCATTATAACTGTCCCTAGAGCTCTGGGATTTTTGCTTTTCTGAACCCTAACCCTAGGCGTAACCCTAAACTTTGCCCTATTCAGAGCCTAAGAAGGAGCACTGGGCAGAAGTGAGCGCTGATGAGGAAGATGACCATGGCAGATAACTTGGGCTGTTTTGCATTTCTCTTGACATGCCTTTCGCATTATAACTGTCCATAGAGCTCTGGGCTTTTTGCTTTTCTGAACCCTAACTCTAGGTGTAACCCTAAACTTCGCCCTATGCTGAGCCTAAGAAGGAGCACTGGGCTGAAATGAGGTCCGATCAGGAAGATGAGGATGGCGCATTTTGTGGGGCTGTTTTGCATTTCTCTTGGCATGCCTTTCGCATTTTTCGTGTCCCTGGAGCTGTGGGCTTTTTGCTTTTCTGCACCCTAACCATAGCCATAACCCTAAACTTCGCACTATGCGGATCCTGAAAAGAGCACTGGGCAGAAATGAGCGCTGATCAGGAAGATGACAATGACAGGTAACTGGGGCTGTTTTGGATTTCTCTTGGCATGCCTTTCACATTTTTAGTGTCCCTGGAACTCTGGGCTTTTTGCTTTACTGAACCCTAAACTTGGCCGTAACCCTAAACTTTGCACTATGGGGTGGCTTATAAAGAGCACTGGGCAGAAATGAGCTCTGACCAGTAATATCACAATGGCAGATGATTGGCCTGTTGTACATTTCTCTTGGCATGCCTTTCGCATTTTTAGTGTCCCTGGAGCTCTGGGCTTTTTGCTTTTCTGAACCCGAACCCTAGGCGTAACCCTAAGCTTCGCCCTATTCAGAGCCTAAGAAAGAGCACTGGGCAGAAGTGAGCGCTGATCAGGAAGATGACCATGGCAGGTAATTGGGGCACTTTTGCATTTCTCTTGACATGCCTTTCGCATTTTTAGTGTCCATGGGGCTCTGGGCTTTTTGGTTTTCTGAACCCTAACCATAGCCGTAACCCTAAACTTCGCACTATGCAGATCCTGAAAAGAGTACTGGTCAGAAATGAGCGCTGATCAGGAAGATGAAAAATGGCAGATAACTGGGGCTGTTTTGGATTTCTCTTGGCATGCCTTTCACATTTTTAGTGTCCCTGGAACTCTGGGCTTTTTAGTTTTCTTAACCCCGTCCCGAGGCGTAACCCTAAACTTCGCCCTATATGTAGCCTTAAGGAAGAGCACTGGGCAGAAATGAGGTCCAGTCTTGAAGGTGAAGATGCTGCATGTGTGGGGCTGTTTTGCATTTCTCTTGGCATGCCTTTCGCATTTTTAGTGTCCCTGGAGCTATGGGCTTTTTGGTTTTCTGAACCCTATCCCTAGGCGTAACCCGAAACGTCGCCCTATTCAGAGCCTAAGGGGGAGCACAGGGCAGAAATGAGCGCTGATCAGGAAGATGACCGTGGCAGATATTTGGGGCTGTTTTGCATTTCCCTTGACATGCCTTTCGCATTTTTAGTGTCCCTGGCGCTCTGGGCTTTTTGGTTTTCTGAACCCTAACCCTAGGCGTAACCCTAAAGTTCGCCCTATTCAGAGCCTTAAGAAAGAGCACAGGGCAGAAATGAGCTCCGATCTTGAAGGTGAAGATGCTGCATGTGTGGGGCTGTTTTGCATTTCTCTTGGCATGCCTTTCGCATTATAACTGTCCATAGAGCTCTGGGCTTTTTGCTTTTCTGAACCCTATCCCTAGGCGTAACCCTAAACTTCGCCCTATTCAGAGCCTAAGAAGGAGCACTGGGCAGAAGTGAGCGCTGATGAGGAAGATGGCCATGGCAGATAACTTGGGCTGTTTTGCATTTCTCTTGACATGCCTTTCACATTATAACTGTCCATAGAGCTCTGGGCTTTTTGGTGTTCTGAACCCTAACCCTAGGCGTAACCCTAAACTTCGCCCTATATATAGCCTTAAGAAAGAGCACAGGGCAGAAATGAGGTCCAGTCTTCAAGGTGAAGATGCTGCATGTGTGGGGCTGTTTTGCATTTCTCTTGGCATGCCTTTCGCATTTTTAGTGTCCATGGAGCTCTGGGCTTTTTGCTTTTCTGAACCCTAACCCTAGGCGTAACCCTAAACTTCGCCCTATGCGGAGCCTTTTGTGAAAGGACACGGAGCATAAATGAGGTCAGATCAAGAAGATGAGGATGCTGCATGTTTGGGGCTCTTTTGTATTTCTCCTGGCATGCCTTTCGCATTTTTCGTGTCCCTGGAGCTCTGGGCTTTTTGCTTTTCTGAACCCTAACCATAGCCATAACCCTAAACTTCGCACTATGCGGATCCTGAAAAGAGCACTGGGCAGAAATGAGCGCTGATCAGGAAGATGACAATGACAGGTAACTGGGGCTGTTTTGGATTTCTCTTGGCATGCCTTTCACATTTTTAGTGTCCCTGGAACTCTGGGCTTTTTGCTTTTCTGAACCCTAAACTTGGCCGTAACCCTAAACTTTGCACTATGGGGTGGCTTATAAAGAGCACTGGGCAGAAATGAGCTCTGACCAGTAATATCACAATGGCAGATGATTGGCCTGTTTTACATTTCTCTTGGCATGCCTTTCGCATTTTTAGTGTCCCTGGAGCTCTGGGCTTTTTTGTGTTCTGAACCCTAACCCTAGGCGTAACCCTAAACTTCGCCCTATGCAGAGCCTAAGAAAGAGCACAGGGCAGAAATGAGGTCAGATCAGGAAGATGAGGTTGCTGCATGTGTGGGGCTGTTTTGCATTTCTCTTGGCATCTCTTTCGCATTTTTAGTGTCCCTGGAGCTCTGGGCTTTTTGCTTTTCTGAACCCTAACCCTAGGCGTAACCCTAAACTTCACACTATGGGGTGCCTTAATAAGAGCGCTGGGCAGAAATGAGCGCGGATCAGGAATATCAAGATGGCAGTTGATTGTGGCTGTTTTTTCTCTCGGCATGCCTTTTGCATTTTTCATGTCCCCGGAGCTCTGGGCTTTTTGGTTTTCTGAACCCTAACCCTAGGCGTAACCCTAAAGTTCGCCCTATGCAGATCCTGTTGAAAGAGCACTGGGCAGAAATGAGGTCCGATCTGGAAGATGAGGATACTGCATGTTTGGAACTGTTTTGCATTTCTCTTGACATGCCTTTCGCATTTTTAGTGTCCCTGGAGCTCTGGGCTTTTTGCTTTTCTGAACCCTAACCCTAGGCGTAACCCTAAACTTCGCCCTATATGTAGCCTTAAGAAAGAGCACTGGGCAGAAATGAGCTCCGATCTTGAAGGTGAAGATGCTGCATGTGTGGGGCTATTTTGCATTTCTCTTGGCATGCCTTTCGCATTTTTAGTGTCCATTGAGCTCTGGGCTTTTTGGTTTTCTGAACCCTAACCCTAGGCGTAACCCTAAAGTTTGCCCTATTCAGAGCCTTAAGAAAGAGCACAGGGCAGAAATGAGCTCCGATCTTGAAGGTGAAGATGCTGCATGTGTGGGGCTGTTTTGCATTTCTCTTGGCATGCCTCTCGCATTATAACTGTCCATAGAGCTCTGGGCTTTTTGGTGTTCTGAACCCTAACCCTAGGCGTAACCCTAAACTTCGCCCTATTCCGAGCCTAAGAAGGAGCACTGGGCTGAAATGAGGTCCGATCAGGAAGATGAGGATGGCGCATGTGTGGGGCTGTTTTGCATTTCTCTTGGCATGCCTTTCGCATTTTTAGTGTCCATTGAGCTCTGGGCTTTTTGCTTTTCTGAACCCTAACCCTAGGCGTAACCCTAAACTTCGCCCTATGCGGAGCCTTTTGTGAAAGAACACGGAGCATAAATGAGGTCAGATCAAGAAGATGAGGATGCTGCATGTTTGGGGCTCTTTTGTATTTCTCCTGGCATGCCTTTCGCATTTTTCGTGTCCCTGGAGCTCTGGGCTTTTTGGTGTTCTGAACCCTAACCATAGCCATAACCCTAAACTTCGCACTATGCGGATCCTGAAAAGAGCACTGGGCAGAAATGAGCGCTGATCAGGAAGATGACAATGGCAGGTAACTGGGGCTGTTTTGGATTTCTCTTGGCATGCCTTTCACATTTTTAGTGTCCCTGGAACTCTGGGCTTTTTGCTTTTCTGAACCCTAAACTTGGCCGTAACCCTAAACTTTGCACTATGGGGTGGCTTATAAAGAGCACTGGGCAGAAATGAGCTCTGACCAGTAATATCACAATGGCAGATGATTGGCCTGTTTTACATTTCTCTTGGCATGCCTTTCGCATTTTTAGTGTCCCTGGAGCTCTGGGCTTTTTGCTTTTCTGAACCCTAACCCTAGGCGTAACCCTAAACTTCGCCCTATTCAGAGCCTAAGAAAGAGCACTGGGCAGAAGTGAGCGCTGATCAGGAAGATGACCATGGCAGGTAATTGGGGCACTTTTGCATTTCTCTTGACATGCCTTTCGCATTTTTAGTGTCCATGGGGCTCTGGGCTTTTTGGTTTTCTGAACCCTAACCATAGCCGTAACCCTAAACTTCGCACTATGCAGATCCTGAAAAGAGTACTGGTCAGAAATGAGCGCTGATCAGGAAGATGAAAAATGGCAGATAACTGGGGCTGTTTTGGATTTCTCTTGGCATGCCTTTCACATTTTTAGTGTCCCTGGAACTCTGGGCTTTTTAGTTTTCTGAACCCTATCCCTAGGCGTAACCCTAAACTTCACACTATGCGGAGCCTGAGTAGGAGCAATGGGCAGAAATTAGCACTGATCAGGAATATGAAGAAGGCAGATGATTGGAGCTCTTTTGCACTTGTGTGGGCATTGCTCTCGCATTTTTAGTGTCCCTGGAGCTCTGGGCTTTTTTGTGTTCTGAACCCTGACCCTAGGCGTAACCCTAAACTTCGCCCTATTCAGAGCCTAAGAAGGAGCACTGGGCAGAAGTGAGCACTGATGAGGAAGATGACCATGGCAGATAACTTGGGCTGTTTTGCATTTCTCTTGGCATGCCTTTCGCATTATAACTGTCCATAGAGCTCTGGGCTTTTTGGTGTTCTGAACCCTAACCCTAGGTGTAACCCTAAACTTCGCCCTATTCAGAGCCTAAGAAGGAGCACTGGGCTGAAATGAGGTCTGATCAGGAAGATGAGGATGGCGCATGTGTGGGGCTGTTTTGCATTTCTCTTGGCATGCCTTTCGCATTTTTAGTGTCCATTGAGCTCTGGGCTTTTTGCTTTTCTGAACCCTAACCCTAGGCGTAACCCTAAACTTCGCCCTATGCGGAGCCTTTTGTGAAAGAACACGGAGCATAAATGAGGTCAGATCAAGAAGATGAGGATGCTGCATGTTTGGGGCTCTTTTGTATTTCTCCTGGCATGCCTTTCGCATTTTTAGTGTCCCTGGAGCTCTGGGCTTTTTGGTTTTCTGAACCCTAACCATAGCCATAACCCTAAACTTCGCACTATGCGGATCCTGAAAAGAGCACTGGGCAGAAATGAGCGCTGATCAGGAAGATGACAATGACAGGTAACTGGGGCTGTTTTGGATTTCTCTTGGCATGCCTTTCACATTTTTAGTGTCCCTGGAACTCTGGGCTTTTTGCTTTTCTGAACCCTAAACTTGGCCGTAACCCTAAACTTTGCACTATGGGGTGGCTTATAAAGAGCACTGGGCAGAAATGAGCTCTGACCAGTAATATCACAATGGCAGATGATTGGCCTGTTTTACATTTCTCTTGGCATGCCTTTCGCATTTTTAGTGTCCCTGGAGCTCTGGGCTTTTTGCTTTTCTGAACCCTTACCCTAGGCGTAACCCTAAGCTTCGCCCTATTCAGAGCCTAAGAAAGAGCACTGGGCAGAAGTGAGCGCTGATCAGGAAGATGACCATGGCAGGTAATTGGGGCACTTTTGCATTTCTCTTGACATGCCTTTCGCATTTTTAGTGTCCATGGGGCTCTGGGCTTTTTGGTTTTCTGAACCCTAACCATAGCCGTAACCCTAAACTTCGCACTATGCAGATCCTGAAAAGAGTACTGGTCAGAAATGAGCGCTGATCAGGAAGATGAAAAATGGCAGATAACTGGGGCTGTTTTGGATTTCTCTTGGCATGCCTTTCACATTTTTAGTGTCCCTGGAACTCTGGGCTTTTTAGTTTTCTGAACCCTATCCCTAGGCGTAACCCTAAACTTCACACTATGCGGAGCCTGAGTAGGAGCAATGGGCAGAAATTAGCACTGATCAGGAATATGAAGAAGGCAGATGATTGGAGCTCTTTTGCACTTGTGTGGGCATTGCTCTCGCATTTTTAGTGTCCCTGGAGCTCTGGGCTTTTTTGTGTTCTGAACCCTGACCCTAGGCGTAACCCTAAACTTCGCCCTATGTGTAGCCTTAAGAAAGAGGACTGGGCAGAAATGAGGTCCGATCTTGAAGATGAGGTTGCTGCATGTTTGGGGCTGTTTTGCATTTCTCTTGGCATGCCTTTCGCATTTTTAGTGTCCCTGGAGCTCTGGGCTTTTTGGTGTTCTGAACCCTAACCCTAGGCGTAACCCTAAACTTCGCCCTATGCAGAGCCTAAGAAAGAGCACAGGGCAGAAATGAGGTCAGATCAGGAAGATGAGGTTGCTGCATGTGTGGGGCTGTTTTGCATTTCTCTTGGCATCTCTTTCGCATTTTTAGTGTCCCTGGAGCTCTGGGCTTTTTGCTTTTCTGAACCCGAACCCTAGGCGTAACCCTAAACTTCGCCCTATTCAGAGCCTAAGAAGGAGCACAGGGCAGAAGTGAGCGCTGCTCAGGAAGATGACCATGGCAGATAATTGGGGCACTTTTGCATTTCTCTTGACATGCCTTTCGCATTATAACTGTCCATAGAGCTCTGGGCTTTTTGGTGTTCTGAACCCTAACCCTAGGCGAAACCCTAAACTTTGCACTATGGGGTGGCCTAAGTAAGAGCACTGGGCAGGAATGAGCTCTGACCAGTAATATCACAATGGCAGATGATTGGCCTGTTGTACATTTCTCTTGGCATGCCTTTCGCATTTTTAGTGTCCCTGGAGCTCTGGGCTTTTTGCTTTTGTGAACCCTAACCCTCGGCAAAACCCTAAACTTCACACTATGGGGTGCCTTAATAAGAGCGCTGGGCAGAAATGAGCGCGGATCAGGAAGATGAAGATGGCAGTGATTGGGGCTGTTTTTTCTCTTGGCATGCCTTTTGCATTTTTCATGTCCCCGGAGCTCTGGGCTTTTTGGTTTTCTGAACCCTAACCCTAGGCGTAACCCTAAAGTTCGCCCTATTCAGATCCTTATGAAAGAGCACTGGGCAGAAATGAGGTCCGATCTGGAAGATGAGGATGCTGCATGTTTGGGGCTGTTTTGCATTTCTCTTGACATGCCTTTCGCATTTTTAGTGTCCCTGGAGCTCTGGGCTTTTTGGTGTTCTGAACCCTAACCCTAGGCGTAACCCTAAACTTCGCCCTATATGTAGCCTTAAGAAAGAGCACTGGGCAGAAATGAGGTCCAGTCTTGAAGGTGAAGATGCTGCATTTGTGGGGCTGTTTTGCATTTCTCTTGGCATGCCTTTCGCATTTTTAGTGTCCATTGAGCTCTGGGCTTTTTGCTTTTCTGAACCCTAACCCTAGGCGTAACCCTAAACTTCGCCCTATGCGGAGCCTTTTGTGAAAGAACACGGAGCATAAATGAGGTCAGATCAAGAAGATGAGGATGCTGCATGTTTGGGGCTCTTTTGTATTTCTCCTGGCATGCCTTTCGCATTTTTCGTGTCCCTGGAGCTCTGGGCTTTTTGCTTTTCTGAACCCTAACCATAGCCATAACCCTAAACTTCGCACTATGCGGATCCTGAAAAGAGCACTGGGCAGAAATGAGCGCTGATCAGGAAGATGACAATGACAGGTAACTGGGGCTGTTTTGGATTTCTCTTGGCATGCCTTTCACATTTTTAGTGTCCCTGGAACTGTGGGCTTTTTGCTTTACTGAACCCTAAACTTGGCCGTAACCCTAAACTTTGCACTATGGGGTGGCTTATAAAGATCACTGGGCAGAAATGAGCTCTGACCAGTAATATCACAATGGCAGATGATTGGCCTGTTTTACATTTCTCTTGGCATGCCTTTCGCGTTTTTAGTGTCCCTGGAGCTCTGGGCTTTTTGCTTTTCTGAACCCTTAGCCTAGGCGTAACCCTAAGCTTCGCCCTATTCAGAGCCTAAGAAAGAGCACTGGGCAGAAGTGAGCGCTGATCAGGAAGATGACCATGGCAGGTAATTGGGGCACTTTTGCATTTCTCTTGACATGCCTTTCGCATTTTTAGTGTCCATGGGGCTCTGGGCTTTTTGGTTTTCTGAACCCTAACCATAGCCGTAACCCTAAACTTCGCACCATGCAGATCCTGAAAAGAGCACTGGTCAGAAATGAGCGCTGATCAGGAAGATGAAAAATGGCAGATAACTGGGGCTGTTTTGGATTTCTCTTGGCATGCCTTTCACATTTTTAGTGTCCCTGGAACTCTGGGCTTTTTAGTTTTCTGAACCCCATCCCTAGGCGTAACCCTAAACTTCACACTATGCGGAGCCTGAATAGGAGCAATGGGCAGAAATTAGAACTGATCAGGAATATGAAGATGGCAGATGATTGGAGCTCTTTTGCACTTGTGTGGGCATTGCTCTCGCATTTTTAGTGTCCCTGGAGCTCTGGGCTTTTTGCTTTTCTGAACCCTGACCCTAGGCGTAACCCTAAACTTCGCCCTATGTGTAGCCTTAAGAAAGAGGACTGGGCAGAAATGAGGTCCGATCTTGAAGATGAGGTTGCTGCATGTTTGGGGCTCTATTCCATTTCTCTTGACATGCCTTTCGCATTATAACTGTCCATAGAGCTCTGGGCTTTTTGCTTTTCTGAACCCTAACCCTAGGCGAAACCCTAAACTTTGCACTATGGGGTGGCCTTAGTAAGAGCACTGGGCAGGAATGAGCTCTGACCAGTAATATCACAATGGCAGATGATTGGCCTGTTGTACATTTCTCTTGGCATGCCTTTCGCATTTTTAGTGTCCCTGGAACTCTGGGCTTTTTGCTTTTCTGAACCCTATCCCTAGGCGTAACCCTAAACTTCACACTATGCGGAGCCTGAGTAGGAGCAATGGGCAGAAATTAGCACTGATCAGGAATATGAAGAAGGCAGATGATTGGAGCTCTTTTGCACTTGTGTGGGCATTGCTCTCGCATTTTTAGTGTCCCTGGAGCTCTGGGCTTTTTTGTGTTCTGAACCCTGACCCTAGGCGTAACCCTAAACTTCGCCCTATGTGTAGCCTTAAGAAAGAGGACTGGGCAGAAATGAGGTCCGATCTTGAAGATGAGGTTGCTGCATGTTTGGGGCTCTATTGCATTTCTCTTGGCATGCCTTTCGCATTTTTAGTGTCCCTGGAGCTCTGGGCTTTTTGGTGTTCTGAACCCTAACACCCTAGGCGTAACCCTAAACTTCGCCCTATGCAGAGCCTAAGAAAGAGCACAGGGCAGAAATGAGGTCAGATCAGGAAGATGAGGTTGCTGCATGTGTGGGGCTGTTTTGCATTTCTCTTGGCATCTCTTTCGCATTTTTAGTGTCCCTGGAGCTCTGGGCTTTTTGCTTTTCTGAACCCGAACCCTAGGCGTAACCCTAAACTTCACCCTATTCAGAGCCTAAGAAGGAGCACATGGCAGAAGTGAGCGCTGCTCAGGAAGATGACCATGGCAGATAATTGGGGCACTTTTGCATTTCTCTTGACATGCCTTTCGCATTATAACTGTCCATAGAGCTCTGGGCTTTTTGCTTTTCTGACCCCTAACCCTAGGCGAAACCCTAAACTTTGCACTATGGGGTGGCCCAAGTAAGAGCACTGGGCAGGAATGAGCTCTGACCAGTAATATCACAATGGCAGATGATTGGCCTGTTGTACATTTCTCTTGGCATGCCTTTCGCATTTTTAGTGTCCCTGGAGCTCTGGGCTTTTTGCTTTTGTGAACCCTAACCCTCGGCAAAACCCTAAACTTCACACTATGGGGTGCCTTAATAAGAACGCTGGGCAGAAATGAGCGCGGATCAGGAATATCAAGATGGCAGTTGATTGTGGCTGTTTTTTCTCTCGGCATGCCTTTTGCATTTTTCATGTCCCCGGAGCTCTGGGCTTTTTGGTTTTCTGAACGCTAACCCTAGGCGTAACCCTAAAGTTCGCCCTATTCAGATCCTTTTGAAAGAGCACTGGGCAGAAATGAGGTCCGATCTGGAAGATGAGGATGCTGCATGTTTGGAACTGTTTTGCATTTCTCTTGACATGCCTTTCGCATTTTTAGTGTCCCTGGAGCTCTGGGCTTTTTGGTGTTCTGAACCCTAACCCTAGGCGTAACCCTAAACTTCGCCTTATATGTAGCCTTAAGAAAGAGCACAAGGCAGAAATGAGGTCCAGTCTTGAAGGTGAAGATGCTGCATTTGTGGGGCTGTTTTGCATTTCTCGTGGCATGCCTTTCACATTTTTAGTGTCCATTGAGCTCTGGGCTTTTTGCTTTTCTGAACCCTAACCCTAGGCGTAACCCTAAACTTCGCCCTATGCGGAGCCTTTTGTTTAAGAACACGGAGCATAAATGAGGTCAGATCAAGAAGATGAGGATGCTGCATGTTTGGGGCTCTTTTGTATTTCTCCTGGCATGCCTTTCGCATTTTTCGTGTCCCTGGAGCTCTGGGCTTTTTGCTTTTCTGAACCCTAACCCTAGGCATAAACCTAAACTTCGCACTATGCGGATCCTGAAAAGAGCACTGGGCAGAAATGAGCGCTGATCAGGAAGATGACAATGACAGGTAACTGGGGCTGTTTTGGATTTCTCTTGGCATGCCTTTCACATTTTTAGTGTCCCTGGAACTCTGGGCTTTTTGCTTTTCTGAACCCTAAACTTGGCCGTAACCCTAAACTTTGCACTATGGGGTGGCTTATAAAGATCACTGGGCAGAAATGAGCTCTGACCAGTAATATCACAATGGCAGATGATTGGCCTGTTTTACATTTCTCTTGGCATGCCTTTCGCGTTTTTAGTGTCCCTGGAGCTCTGGGCTTTTTGCTTTTCTGAACCCTTAGCCTAGGCGTAACCCTAAGCTTCGCCCTATTCAGAGCCTAAGAAAGAGCACTGGGCAGAAGTGAGCGCTGATCAGGAAGATGACCATGGCAGGTAATTGGGGCAGTTTTGCATTTCTCTTGACATGCCTTTCGCATTTTTAGTGTCCATGGGGCTCTGGGCTTTTTGGTTTTCTGAACCCTAACCATAGCCGTAACCCTAAACTTCGCACTATGCAGATCCTGAAAAGAGCACTGGTCAGAAATGAGCGCTGATCAGGAAGATGAAAAATGGCAGATAACTGGGGCTGTTTTGGATTTCTCTTGGCATGCCTTTCACATTTTTAGTGTCCCTGGAACTCTGGGCTTTTTAGTTTTCTGAACCCCATCCCTAGGCGTAACCCTAAACTTCACACTATGCGGAGCCTGAATAGGAGCAATGGGCAGAAATTAGAACTGATCAGGAATATGAAGATGGCAGATGATTGGAGCTCTTTTGCACTTGTGTGGGCATTGCTCTCGCATTTTTAGTGTCCCTGGAGCTCTGGGCTTTTTGCTTTTCTGAACCCTGACCCTAGGCGTAACCCTAAACTTCGCCCTATGTGTAGCCTTAAGAAAGAGGACTGGGCAGAAATGAGGTCCGATCTTGAAGATGAGGTTGCTGCATGTTTGGGGCTCTATTCCATTTCTCTTGACATGCCTTTCGCATTATAACTGTCCATAGAGCTCTGGGCTTTTTGCTTTTCTGAACCCTAACCCTAGGCGAAACCCTAAACTTTGCACTATGGGGTGGCCTTAGTAAGAGCACTGGGCAGGAATGAGCTCTGACCAGTAATATCACAATGGCAGATGATTGGCCTGTTGTACATTTCTCTTGGCATGCCTTTCGCATTTTTAGTGTCCCTGGAGCTCTGGGCTTTTTGCTTTTGTGAACCCTAACCCTCGGCAAAACCCTAAACTTCACACTATGGGGTGCCTTAATAAGAACGCTGGGCAGAAATGAGCGCGGATCAGGAATATCAAGATGGCAGTTGATTGTGGCTGTTTTTTCTCTCGGCATGCCTTTTGCATTTTTCATGTCCCCGGAGCTCTGGGCTTTTTGGTTTTCTGAACCCTAACCCTAGGCGTGACCCTAAAGTTCGCCCTATTCAGATCCTTTTGAAAGAGCACTGGGCAGAAATGAGGTCCGATCTGGAAGATGAGGATGCTGCATGTTTGGAACTGTTTTGCATTTCTCTTGACATGCCTTTCGCATTTTTAGTGTCCCTGGAGCTCTGGGCTTTTTGGTGTTCTGAACCCTAACCCTAGGCGTAACCCTAAACTTTGCCCTATATGTAGCCTTAAGAAAGAGCACTGGGCAGAAATGAGGTCCAGTCTTGAAGGTGAAGATGCTGCATTTGTGGGGCTGTTTTGCATTTCTCTTGGCATGCCTTTCGCATTTTTAGTGTCCCTGGAGCTCTGGGCTTTTTGGTTTTCTGAACCCTAACCCTAGGCGTAACCCTAAGCTTCGCCCTATTCAGAGCCGAAGGGGGAGCACAGGGCAGAAGTGAGCGCTGATCAGGAAGATGACTGTGGCAGATAATTGGGGCTGTTTTGCATTTCCCTTGACATGCCTTTCGCATTTTTAGTGTCCCTGGCGCTCTGGGCTTTTTGGTGTTCTGAACCCTAACCCTAGGCGTAACCCTAAACTTCGCCCTATTCAGAGCCTTAAGAAAGAGCACAGGGCAGAAATGAGCTCCGATCTTGAAGGTGAAGATGCTGCATGTGTGGGGCTGTTTTGCATTTCTCTTGGCATGCCTTTTGCATTATAACTGTCCCTAGAGCTCTGGGATTTTTGCTTTTCTGAACCCTAACCCTAGGCGTAACCCTAAACTTCGCCCTATTCAGAGCCTAAGAAGGAGCACTGGGCAGAAGTGAGCGCTGATGAGGAAGATGACCATGGCAGATAACTTGGGCTGTTTTGCATTTCTCTTGACATGCCTTTCGCATTATAACTGTCCATAGAGCTCTGGGCTTTTTGGTGTTCTGAACCCTAACCCTAGGTGTAACCCTAAACTTCGCCCTATGCAGAGCCTAAGAAGGAGCACTGGGCTGAAATGAGCTCCGATCAGGAAGATGAGGATGGCGCATGTGTG
>JAMPIT010000533.1:0-45204 GCA_026261815.1 Monarcha castaneiventris obscurior | reverse complement strand
TTTGTGACAGCTACACAGAGTTTTTCTTTACTTTTAATCATCTGTATTGGGCTGAATTGTCACTTTTCTTTTACAGGAACCTGCCAGCAGCTGAGCTGGAGCTGTGGGGGAAGCGCTGGAACTTTGAATTGCCACCATAATTGCTTGTACTGTCGGTTTATTCGTGTTTGGGGTTTGTTTGTGTTTTCAGCACAAGTGACTCACGGAAAGAGCAAACATTGCTCAAAGCATTTTATGTAGAGTTAAGTTTGATTTCTGCCAAGTTTATTTTGTCTGGTGCCCGGGGCTCGCTTGGGAGGGGCTTGGTGGGGTTGTCCCTGTCCCGCTCACCCCAGGGCATTCCCGAGGGGGTGTCCCTGTCCCTCTCACCCCAGGGCATTCCCGAAGGGGTGTCCCTGTCCCTCTCACCCCAGGGGATGCTCAGGGCTCTCCATCGTTCTCACCCCAGGAAATGCCTGGGGGGGTCTCTCTCCCTCCCACCCCTGTGCCAGGGGGATGCTTGGGGGAGTCTCCATCCTTCTCAATCCAGGGGATGCTCGGGGGTCTCTGTCCCCCTGGCCCTGGGGGATGCTCGGGGGTCTCCATCCCTCTCACCTCAGGGAATGCCTGTGCGGGGCTGGGGACCAGGGGCTGTGTCCCTCTCACCGCTGACTGTGCTCGGGGGGTGGGGGGCTCTCTGACCTTCTCACACCTGGGGAGGCCAGGGGGGTCTCTGTCCCTCTCAGCCCTGGTGTGACTGCGCCCAAGCATCATCGGGGTGAGAGGGACAGAGACACCCCCAAAGCCCCACAAGCATCTCCTGAGAATCCCGAGGGCAGAAGGACAGAGACCCTCACTGGGCACCGAGTGGGGTGAGAGGGACAGAGACCATCCCCACCCCCGATCATTCAAGACAAGAGAGGGTTGGAGACCCCCCTGGGACTCCCCAGGTAGGAGAGGGACAGAGACAACCTCGGCTCATCCATCCTCCTCTCCCATGGGATGGATCGGGGGGAATTGCCCTCCTCCTATCACAGAGGGGGCCAGGGTGGTCTCTGTCCTCCTCCTGTTTGGAGGGGCCAGGGAGGTCTCCAGCCTCCTTGCCTTTAAGGGGGCCAGAGGTTGTCCCCATCCCCTTTGGGGCAGATGGGGGATGTCTGCATCCTCCTCCCCTTTGGGGTGCCCGGGAGGTCTCTGTCACCCTCTCATTTTAGGGGGCCCAGGGCTGGTCTCTGTCCTCCTCACCCCATTGACGTCTCCATCCTCTTCCTCTTTAGGTGACCCAGGGGGTCTCCATCCTCCTTACCTTTGGGGGGACCATAGGGGTCCCTGTCCTCCTCTGCTGTGAGAGGTCTGGGGGAGCCTTCATCCTCCTCCCCTAATGGGGGGCCAAGGTGGTCCCCATCCTCCTCTCCCATGGAAGAGGCCCGGGGTCATCTCCAACCTCCTCCTGTATGAGGAGGCCGGGGGGCTCCATCCTCCTCCTTTCTAGGGGGGCCAGGATTCTCTCCATCCTCCTCCCATTTGGGGGCCGGGGTGTCTCTGCCCTCCTTGCCTTTGGGGGACACTGGGCGGTCTCCATCCTCCTGGCCCAGGGGAAAGGCCACGCGGAGGTCTCCATTGGCTTCCCCTTGCGGGGCCCAGGGCTTTGATGCCCGAGCCCTGGGCAGGAGAACAGGACGCCACAGGGCCAGGCCTGGAGAGCAGCTGTGGGTTTATTCGACGCCGGGAGCGAGGGGGACAGCTCCAGCACAAACTCACTCGGCCCTTCTTCGCACAGCACTGCCTTTTGTGCTTTTTATACTTCACGTGCACATTAGACTTTCCTAACCTTCACATTGCAACACATTTTCTAATCACATGATGGTGTCAGCCCTTGTGGCGCCTGTGCGGTTCCTGCACGGGGTGGTCGTCAGCCTCCTGGTGCTCGTTTTGGATGAAGGCTCAGGAGTCTTCCTCAGCCTTGAACTTTTCACCTCTGCTTTCTGCGTATGCTTTATAAGACAGGCTGCTCAAATAGCCACTGGCCAGCTTTTGCACTTAGCTTGTTCTGCTAAATCTGCTGTTCTAAAAAGTGCTTCATTCACATACCCTGGCACACAGGAACTGCTTCTTTCTGCACAGCTACAGCTTTTGGCATTGCTCAAGCTTTTATCTCCTTGCCGAGGCATCACCACCTCCTGGTTTCTCAGCTTAGAGCAGCCACAATGAAAACCTCACCAATGGCTCCACTCCCCAGCTCCCAAGGAAAAGAAAGGACAAGTTGTAAAGTTCTTCAAACATTTGTCCAGCTTGGCTGCAGAAGTTGTGCTGCACTCACAGTGTGGAAAGCCAAGAGAAGCTGCAGTGGGTGGCACATCTTGTGACAGGAACTGCACCTCGTTCTCCAGGAAAGGTTCTTGAGCAGAGCAAACAGGACTGTGCAGAAAATCCCTGGAAATCTGAAACAGCTCTCCATAAGTGAAATGAAAATGGAGAGAAATGATCCAAGATGTTTTCCTCTCTTTATTTCTGTGCTCCCCTTTTCCATGTTTCACTATTTCTCCATCCCACCAATTCCAAATGGATCTCACCTCTAAGATCTATGATGTGGTGAGTTTTAGACACTCTGGAATACCATGAGCTGCACACGGTTTGCCTTCCCCTGTTTTTGTTGGGAAGCAATGCTGGAGACCGAAGTGCAGTGCTTGGGTGGGGCACGAATTCCACAGGCAGGGAATGTGCCCCGGCAGTGTCTGAGCCTCAGCAGGGACAAGGCACAGCAGCAGCCGAGGGGATTCCTCTGCCGGCGTGCGGGAGTCAGGACTCTGGATCTGGGCTGAACAGGGCAAAGTTCCCGTGTTTGGCCACACTCAGGGGCTGCCCCCGGGGCGCGCGGGGCTCGGCCGTGGGGCGCGTGGGGCGAGCGGGGAACGGACACTCGGACACTCAGACACGCGGATACTCGGACACGCGGACAAACGGCCCCGGCGCTTCAGTTGCAGCGGCGGCAGCGGCGGCGTCTTCGACACTCTGCGTCTCTTTTTCCTGCACCTCCTCTCACTCTCCCGCTGTCCCTCTCCCTCTCTCAGGGTCCCGGTCGCCCTTTCCCAGCCTCCCCCTCCTCTCCCGGTCCCCTTTTCCCGGCCTCCCTCTCCCCTCCCGGTCTCCCTTTCCCGATCTCCCCCTCCTCTCCCGGTCTCCCTTTCCCGGCGTCCCCCTCCCCTCCCGGTCTCTCCCCCTCCCCCTGCCGGGCCGGGCCACGCCCCAGGCCCCTCCCCGGCCCCGGGCGTCCCGCCGCGGTCTCGCCTCCGCCCGGTTCTCGCCGTCCTGGCTGTGGCGCTGCCGGGCGGGCATCAGTGCCTGGGGCTGGGGCGGGATCGCCACCCTTTGGCTGCGCCTGGCCCGAGCCCGGCCCCGGCCCCGGCCCCGGCCCCGGCCCCGGCCCCGGCCCCGGCCCCGGCACGGGGTCCGGCTGCGGCCCCGGCGCCGGCGCCTCCCGGGGCCCGCGGAGGACACACGGGGCGCGGCCGCTGCCGCTGCCGCCGCCTCCGCTGCGGCTTCCCCGGCCCGAGCTCCGCCGCTCTTGAGCGCGGCCGCCGGCCCCGAGCCGCCGGTGTCCCGTTGGGATGGGGATGCCCGGCCCGGGGCGCTCGGGGGGCGCTCGGGGTCCGTGTCTGGCCCCGGGCCGAGCGCTGACGGCCGCGTGTCGCCCGCAGGGAAGGCGCAGGAGGCCCTGCAGGAGCGGCACCGGCTGGGTTCGCTGCTGGGCAGCGGCGGCTTCGGCAGCGTCTGCTCGGGGACGCGGCTCGCGGACGGAGCCCCGGGGAGTGGCGGGGCCGGCAGCGGGCGGAGGAGGAGGAGGAGGAGGAGGAAGGAGGAGGAGGAAGGAAGGAGGAGGAGGAGGAGTAGGAAGGAGGAAGAGGAAGGAGGAGGAGGAGGAAGAGGAAGGAGGAGGAAGAGGAAGGAGGAGGAGGAGGCCGGGGCGCGGCGGGGCGGGCGGCGAGCTGAGCCCGCTGCTGGCCCTTGCTCGCAGGTGGCCATCAAATGCGTGCCGCGGGAGCGCGTCCGGCACTGGGGCGAGCTGGTGAGTGAGCGGGGCCAGCGGCAGAGCCGGGCCGTGCCGGGCGGCGAGGAGCCGGGGCCCGCCGGGGTGGGAGCCGCCGGGAGCCCCGCAGGGAGAGCGGGCGTGGGGTGAGCAGGGGGCGCGGAGCATCCCGGGCTGGGTGAGGGGTCCCAGAGGCCCGGCACGGCCTCAGCCCCGCTGACGGCACCGCGCTCCTCCCGCAGCCCGACGGCGCCCGTGCGTCCCTGGAGATCGTGTTGCTGGCCAGGGTGTCCCCTGGCTGTGCCGCTGTCATCCGGCTCCTGGAATGGCTCGAGCTCCCCGACAGCTTCTTGTTGGTGCTGGAGCGTCCGGAGCGGTGCCAGGAGGTTCCTGTCGGCTTTCCTGGCGGAGCGGAGGTTCCTGCCCGAGGAGGAGGCGCGGGGGCTGTTCCGGCAGCTGCTGGAGGCCGTGCGGCGCTGCAGCAGCTGCGGGCTCCTGCACCGGGACATCAAGCCCGAGAACATCCTGCTCGACCTGGCCACGGGACAGCTGAAACTGATCGACTTCGGCTGTGGCGCCTTCCTCCAGGACACAGCCTACACCCAATTTGCAGGTGAGCCCTCCCAGAGGATGCTCCCGGGCATCTCATGGCCCAGCCTGGGTGTAGCACCGGGGCTTGCCCTCATTGTTCCCAGGATGGGATTAATTCTTGAGCCAAGTTGCTTTTGGTTGGGGCTGGGAGGGGGCCAGTTCCTGGCCCTGCCGACAGCCTTCAGCAGCCACCCTGCCCTGGGCTGGGGCTGGGGCAGCCAGCCTGACAAACACACCCATGGGGGTGGCAGAGAGGGGGTCAGAGCCCGGGCACCGGCCGGTTTGGTGTGCAGGTGAGGAAGGGCCTGGACTGCTCCGCTGCCCTTGTTTGCCTTGGCTTCTTAATGTTTTTTGGGGCAATGCAGGCAGGGAGGAGAGTGGGTTTTCCCCAGCACTGGGTGGGTTTTTCATTTGCATGTCATGGTTGGGCCTCCCCAGGGCTTCGCTGCCCTCTTCCAGCACCAGTGGCTTCTTTTCCAACCCCAGGTTTGTGCACAAGTCCCAGGTGCTGGCGAGAGGGCAGCGGGTGACCCCGTGTGCCACTGGGGCAGCCCCCGCATGCCCAGGGATGCTGGGGCGAGGCTCTGGGAGCAGCAGCATCCCCTGATGAGCTCGGGCTGTGTTCCATAGGAACCCTGTCCTACAGCCCACCCGAGTGGATCCAGCACCAACGCTACCACGGTGAGGCAGCAACCATCTGGTCCCTGGGCCTCCTGCTGTAGCACCTGGTGGTGGGGAAGCACCCATTCAGGAGGGGCCAGGAGATCATCTGGGGGTGCATCCTGTTGCCACGCCGGCTCTCTCCAGGTGGATCCTCATCTCTGTGGCACGGGGGGAACAGCAGTGCTGGGAGACAGCAGCGGGCTCAGGAGCATCCCGCTCTGGCAGCTGCTGAGGAGGTGGCACATGTCCTGCTCTCCTGCTGCCCTGCAAGGCACAGAATCCATGGGGAAGTTTAGGCACAGCTCTGGGCACACCCAGCATGGCCTGGGCACGGGAACGGGGGGCAAAGCGGGTGGGATCCTTCTCCAACTGACTGGTGGTTTTTGGTTTGTCTCTCCAGAGTGCCAGGATGTTATTAAGAGGTGCTTGTCCATGCAGCCCTCGGACAGGCCGTCCTTGGAGGAGCTCTTCAATGATCCGTGGCTGCAGGGTGTTCATCTGCCCTAGAAGATGGGAGAGATCCGCGGGCACAGTCTGATCCAGGGGCCTGGCAGGTAACAGCCCCACGCATCTCCTGGCAATCAGTGGCAAAGCAAACCAGACTCTTTTGTCCTGCCTGTAGCTCTGAGCAGGGACCAGGATGTTATTAAGAGGTGCTTGTCCATGCATCCCTTGGACAGGCCGTCCTTGGAGGAGCTCTTCAATGATCCGTGGCTGCAGGGTGTTCATCTGCCCTAGAAGATGGGAGAGATCCACGGGCACAGTCTGATCCAGGGGCCTGGCAGGTAACAGCCCCACCCATCTCCTGGCAATCAGTGGCAAAGCAAACCAGACTCTTTTGTCCTGCCTGTAGCTCTGAGCAGGGATCATCAGAAGGGAACACGCAGCTCTTGGGCTGCAGCTGAGCTGGAGCTGAGCTGCTCTGGCAAGCCCTGGTGGCCACCATCCCCCCTGGTTTTGCTTGTCTGGTTCATTGATGGCTGGGGCCCTGGGCAGAGCCCTGACAGCCTGGTCTGGCCCCCAGGGAAGGAGAAGGAGCCCCTGGAGAAGCTGTACCAGGTGGGGCTGCTGCTGCTGGAGACACCAAGGACGACCTCAAGGACAACAACCTCTTCCTCGAGCTGGCCAGCGGCAGCTGAAGATGATGGACTTTGATTCTGGCACCTTCTTCAAAGCCACGCTCCGCACCCAATGTGCAGGTGAGGCCACAGGCAGGGGGATGCTCCCAGATCTGGGCATGGCACGGCCTGGCCGGGCACCAAAGGTTCCCCCTTTGCTGGGGCGGCTGCAGCGAATTCTTCAGGCGGCTGCCAAGCTGCTTTTGGGCTCTGGGCAGCTGCTGAGGAGGTGGCTGTGCCATGGCTGGCTGCAGGCTGGGCACATGTCCTGCCCTCCTGCTCTGCTCCCAAAGGCAGCAATGCTGGCAGCTTTGGGCCCAGCTCTGAGCACGGCCAGCACGGCCTGGGCACTGCGGGCGGCTGGGACAAGGGGACAGGAGGCTTCAGCTGCCGGGCGGTTTCTGCTTTCTCTCCTTGCAGCCGGGCCCTGCGCATGCTGAGGCTGCTCTGGGCTCTGCCAGGGCTCTGCTGGGGCTCAGCCCCGGGCACGGCTGGGCCCGCTCTGCCCTCACAGGGCTCTGGCAGCTTTGCAGCAGACGAGCCCCTTGCGAGCACAGCGACGGAGCTTTCTGCTTGTGCAGGGGAGTGAGACTCTGGTGCAGGCCAGGAGATTGCAGTCAGGGACACACATCCCACTGGCAAGAACCCAAACTCTCCTCAGTCCCAGCTGAACGCCTGGATCTCCACAGGATGTTCTGTCTGTCCCACTCTTCCTTCCTTTTGGGCCTGAATTGTGCCATTGCACTTTCTTCCTCCTCTAGCAGTGCCCCGAGTGGGCCAAAGCTGGCGAGTGGGCCGTGTTCCTGAGGCAGTGCAGGCTGGAGCTGATGGATGAGGAATTGCCCTTCTCCAGTGCCAAACCAGAGCAAAAAGCCCTCAGTGGGACTTGGCGTCTTTGAGAACCCCCTGACAATTTCCAAGGGAAGGTGCAGCTCATTCACAGGGTGAGAAGGAAGGGCATCTTCTCTATGAGTTGGGGTGGGACAGAGTTTAGATTCCCAGTCCTGCTCAGAGCTGGCAGGGCACAAAGCAATTTCCTATTGCTTCAACCACAATTTAAAATAACAATATTGGAAACAAATCCCAAAATCTTTTAAAAAGGACAGCTGAAGTGAAGAAGATGGATTAATGTCATCAGCACATTTACAAATACCTGATTTGTCTTTTTGAAAATACCAGTTACCTCTTAGTCCAGAGTTACAAAAGATTTTTCACTACACATTTGGGTTTTGGTTTTATGTTTCATAATATTTTCTGGCTTTTTTTCTTTTTTTTTTCTATTTTGTTAAACAGAAAACACATCCTAAATGATGGAGCAGCACTGCTGAACACGGGGACACGCAGAGGGACCAGAAGCAGCTGCCTCTGTCCCCCTGAAGCTCCAAGGGCCAATCTCTGAGCAGACACGGCTGGAAGAGACTCGCAGGCTCCCTGTTTGCTGTGCTGCCCCACTTGTGAGCGGCCCAGCTCTGCGTGAGGCACAGGGAGAACAAGGGGCAGCTCCCTGCCAGCCCCGCAGCCCAGGGAGCCCTCGGGCCCCGGGGCTTGGGGCACTGTCAGCAGCCGCTGCTTCAGCGCCCGCTGCTGCTGGCACTGACAGCAACACCCAAATTGTGGCTGATGCCGAGGGAGCAGCAGCAGGGCCTGGATCTGATCCCTGACTCTGGGCCAGGGCTGGACAAATGACCCCCACAGCAGCAGCAGCAGCAGCAGCAGCAGCAGCAGCAGCAGCAGCAGCAGGAAATGGAGCTGCCTTTCAGCACAGCCCCTGCCACTGTTCCCTCCCGTTTGCAGCGGTGTCACAGCAGCCTGGGGCACCTGGGAGCCCTCAGTGCCAGCAGGGCCTGGAGATGGCAGCCCTGGGCTCCTGGAGGGTGTGCAAGGAGCAGAGGTGGGCACTCCCTGGCCATGTGGAGCTTGCAGATGGAAAAGGCTGCTGTGAGCAGGCAGCTCCAAGGGCAGAGAAAGGAGGGTCTGGAGCACTGGATCTGTGCCAGTTCCACAGCCCTGGGCAGCAGCCACCGAGCCCCGGGGGCATCGAGGGCACAGCAAGAGGGACAAAAGCAGTCAAGTGCAGAGACTGGGAAGGGCGAGAGCTGGCAGCAGGAGCAGCTGCTTCATTGCACTCTTGGAGAAAGCTCTTGGCTGTTTCTAAGCGCTGAGAGGCGTGAAGGGCACAGAGGAGGCCACACCAAACAATGCTCCTGTTTCCACACCCTCCCCTCTGCCTGTCCCAGAAGGAATTGGATGAACTGTATTCTTCTCTCCGGGTCGTCTCGTTCAGCATGAGCAGCTTAGCACCTGGAGCTGGAGGAGCTGAAGCCTTAGGCCACAAGAGCTGAGCAAGAGGAGACTTTTAACCAAAGTAATGCTGGTACCATGGACGTGGCTGAATGCAGCAGATGGAATCCTGAAATTACAGAATCCCTTCTGTTGTTAAAGACTTCTGAACTCATCAAGTCCAACCCTTAATCCAGCACAGTCAAGCTGAGCAAAAACCACATCCCTGAAGTGCCAAGGCCTGAACAAGAGGCCTGACTGAGGCCTGAACAACAGGCCCTGAGGCAAAGGTGACCTCTGGGTGAACCTTCCAACCAAAGGTTATCTTTGTATCTGCTCATTACTGAAATATGCATGGTCATTAGCGCTGTGATATATGTGTCCACTCATTAGTGAAACATGAATTGACCTTTCTATGTTTAGAAGCCGGACAAGGCCATGAAATCTGACCTCTGGCCTTGTTTGGGGCTGTATGGTCAAAGTCACCTCCCTTGGTTCCTCCTTGAGCTCTGGCCAGGCTTAGGAGGAACCCAAGAGGAGGATGAAACCAGATGTTCCCACACTAGAAGTGCTGTCAGTTTGTTCATTCAGCACTGTCCAAGCTGGGCCCTCTCCCAGCGGGGTTGGAGCCTCAGCTGTGGGTGGAGGCTGCTGCAGGAATTCCCAGTGTCCGGGAGTGGCTCCAGGCCTTGGCTGGGACAGCTTCCCCCAGCTGATGTGTGGCTCTGGGGGATGGGAAAGTCTGAGGGTAACTGCTGCTGGATCTTGGTTCATCACTGGGGACAATCTTTGGCAGTGATGATTGGGGGCATTGCTGAGCTGCTCCTTTTGGGATTCTTTGCTGCTCTGAACTGTAGGAAATGACAGGGGTTCCTTCAGTTGGTGTCTGTGTCTGTGGTGCTGACCCTGCCCACTGGCACGACAAAATTGGCGTGGTCTGGCCAGATCACACCAAAATGTGACTTTTTAAATGTAAATGTAAGGAATCAGTGCTGTCTGAAATTCCCGGATGGGAAGAGCTTCCCTGGAGTTCTCTGGCTCTGGAGTGGGCTGAGGTCAGAGCACTGTGCGAGCACTGGGGCAGTCGGTTAAAAGGAGCTGCAGCGCTGGATGTCTTAAAATGCATCCAAAAACTGGATATGGAAAAAGGAAAAGAGCTTGTGGGTTTGGGAAGATGAGGATGAATTTTGTTAACAGCGTATTGGAAACAGCACCAACAGAAGGAACAGTTGTTGTTGGAATGCTCCCACATGAAGTAATAGAAGAAGTTTTTAATCTTGAGCGTAGATTTCTTTGTTCAAGTGAACTAGTAATAATATAATAGTTTCTTTATATAAAAAATAATATTTATATTTGTATATATAATAAATAATAGTGTGAAATAGTGCAGACAATACTAATTTGTTAGCTTTGGCTGCTCAGGGATGTAACACTAAATATCCTACAGAAAATGATTGGCCAGGACCCAAAGGTCACTGGAAAGCTTTGTGAGATTGCATACAACGAATAAAGGAGGAAGGGATGAAATTGGCTATTTTTATAGGGTTTGCTGATACTGCCATGTGGAATGCTGTGTCTGTTACTGTGACAAAGACAGAGATGAAGACTGCTGGGTTTTTCATATCCCAGACTATCCACAAGCTGCAGGATTGTTTGAACGGATGAAGGGGTTGTTCAAAGAGCAGCTGAAAAAATGAGGAGATGGGAAGCTGTCCCGATGGAGAACCCATCTCCCAGATGTGCTCCATGCCCTTACCAATGGGCCCCTGGGGAAATGGAAACCCCCTGGATGTGCAGGGCTACACCCAGTTTGCAAATACACCCATGGACAGGGAGACTTGGACTGCCTGGGAAATTGTTCTGGGTGCCATGGGCCCTGACAGGGCCACCCCAGAGGCTACAGGGCTGGGCCTTCATGCATCAGGATTAATTGGGATCAGTCAGAAGCAAGTGAGAGTTATCAATACAGAAATGGGAATTCAGATTCCTCCAGGACACTTTGGTTTGATAACTGCTCGCTGGAGCTTGGCCTTGCAAAGCGTTCATGTCATGGGAGGAGGAATTGATGCAGATTATCAAGGAGAAATCAAAGTAATTCTGTTAAACGATAGTGAACAAGATTGGATTATTTAACCCCATGACAGGCTAGCACAATTATTGACATTGCAGTTTTCAAAGCAATTGTGAAAAAAGGAGATCCACCTCCAATCAGCACGGTTGGTGGAGATAAAGGGTTTGGATGCAGCAGTGCTAATAATGGAGCCAGAGTGTGGGTCCAGAGGCCCAATGGCCCTCCCGAGGCAGCTGAAGGAGCAGCTCTGGGGAAAGACAGCACTGTTTGAATCCTGGAACCTGGGCAGGAACGATGGGAATGTGTCCCTGCAGCCAAGTGTTCTGTGTGAGAGCAAGGAGATGTTCTAGGATATTGTCCTACAGATCCTGCCTGACCAAATCTCCCTGTTTGCCCCAGCGGCCCCTTTGGAAAATGCTCTGATCCACGGGGCTCCGTGTGAAGGCTGATGTGACACTGAGTGACTTCCACACGAATTCCAAGCAGGAGCCTGGGTGCCCCTCAGGGACTGGGACCCGGCACCTCTCCAGCCGAAGGGGAAAGGACCCCAGCAAGCCTTGTTACCCCCAGACACCGCGGTAAAGCTGAACAGCAAAGGGCCCTGGGGGCATTATTCTGGAATTAAAAAGGGTCAGCTCCATGGACAATGGAATTATTGTTCCTAACCCAAATGAGACTTAGGAAGAATATTGATGCCTCCCTTAGGGTACTTCAGCAACAACTGCAAGGAAGAGTTTCCTGTTAAGAGAACATTTTCCACCCAGAGAGTGCCTTGGATTTCAGAAAGCAAAAGATTCTGGTTCACCCTGTGCCCCATGTGCACTGCCTCATCCTGTGGAGTTTACATTAATGAGCTAAGTCGATTATTAGGAGAAGTAGCAAATGATGCTGTTAAAATATCCAACAGCACATCCTGGGAGCTCCAGCAAACACAAATGGGGGCTCTGCAGACCTACATGGCCTTGGATTATCTGCTTGCTGGCCAAGGAGGAGCCTGGGCTGTTCTAGGAGAGGAATGTTGCACTTCTGTCAGTGATGGGTTTGAAGTGCAACAGTCAGGAATCACCTCGATGGAAAGAGCGGTAGAAGAGTGGCAGAAAGAAGAAAATTCTTCTTGCTGGGATTGGCTTCATGGCTGCCAAACTGGAGGCTGCTGCGAAATGCATTTGTGGCAGTCACTGTAACCATTGCAGTGTGAGCACTTGGTGTGTTCTGATTCCATGTTAGAGCTGTTGTGACACTTTGTGCTGGGAAATGGAGCACTGAGACTTGTCTAAAAAGAGACACAGTCTCAAGAAAAAAGGGGGATTTGATAAATAACAGAGAATAGCAACTAATAGGCATACAATAAACGGAATGTGAATTATAGCTCTGAGTAATGAACTTGAGCAGCACTTAATTGAAGAACAAGAGGCAATGCCTTTATGCCTAATACCTAAATGTAAGACTCTGTTACTGAGAGAATTATTTGAAGTTGTAGTTCATATGTAGGTCAAAGGACCGATTGAACTTCCAAGGCCTGAAAACAAGGCCCTGACTGAGGCCTGAACACCAGGCCCTGAGCGATTGCTCACCTCTAGATGAACCTTCCAAGCAAAGGTTATATTTGTATCCGCTCATAAACTAAACCTTATTAGCAATATGATCCATGTATCTTTTCATTGGTGAAATGTGGATTGACCTTTCTGTATTTAGAAACCAGACAAGGCCCCATCTGGCCTTGTTTGGGGCTGTATGGTCAAAGTCAACTCCTTTGGTTCCTCCTTGAGCCCTGGCCAGGCTTAGGAGGAACCCAAGAGGAGGATGAAACCAGATGTTCCCGCACTAGAAGTGCTGTCAGTTTGTTTATTCAGCACTGTCAAAGCTGGGCCCTCTCCCAGCGGGGTTGGAGCCTCAGCTGTGGGTGGAGGCCGCTGCAGGAATTCCCAGTGTCCGGGAGTGGCTCCAGGCCTTGGCTGGGACAGCTTCCCCCAGCTGATGTGTGGCTCTGGGGGATGGGAAAGTCTGAGGGTAACTGCTGCTGGATCTTGGTTCATCACTGGGGACAATCTTTGGCAGTGATGACTGGGGGCATTGCTGAGCTGCTCCTTTTGGGATTCTTTGCAGTTTTGCATTATAATAAATCACACAGTTCCTTCAGTTGGTGTCTGTATCTGTGGTGCTGACCCTGCCCACCGGCAAAACTGACACTGGGGGCCCAGAGTACCAAAGGTGCCTTGTGACCCTGCGGGGCCTCGTGTGACCAAGGGGCCATTGTGACACTGTGGGGCTTATGGAACCAAGGGGCCAGTGTGACACTGTGGGGCTCATGGAACCAAGGGGCCAGTGTGACACTGTGGGGCTCATGGAACCAAGGGGCCAGTGTGACATTGTGGGGACTCATAGAACCAGGGCTCCATTGTTCTCCTCTCCCTGGCACTGCCCAGTGCAGCCTCTCCCTGCCCCTGCAGAGCAGCAGAGTCAGGGCTGGCCCTGCAGCAGGAACTGGAGGCACTGCAGCTCAGGGACAGCCACTCTGTGTCTGGAATGCTCAGGAGATGCTCAGCTCGGGCAGCTCCTGCAGCCCCAGGGCCAGCCCCGCTGGCCAGCACAGCAGCAGAGAGTTGGCCCCGGGGCTCCTCAGGCAGCTCCTGCTGGCCCAGGCCCAGGGCAGCCTCTTGCCAGGGCTCCTGCGCACACCCACGGGCTCCTGCTCTGCTTCTGGCCCATGCCAGCTGCCCACAGAGCCTTTGCCAGGGGAACACGTCTGTGCTGGCCTGAGCAGCCCTTGCTGCAGCCCCTGCCCTGCTGCCCAGAGCCCCCGAGCTGGGGGTGCTGCTGTGCAGAGCACGAGGGCTGTGCTGCCCGGGGCCCTGGGCTGGCTCTGCTGGGCTCTGCTGCTCAGCCTGGGAGCCAGAGGCAGCTGCTGCTGCTGCCTGCACTGACCCCCTCCCACACAGGCTCTGCTGTGCCCATGGAGGCTGCTCAGGGCTGCCTGCCTTGTTCCAGGGCTGCCCCGTGGCCTTGGGGCTGCCCTGCATCCTCCTGGGGAAGTTCCCTGAGGGTCAGAGCACTCAGTGCCCACACTCCTTTCCCTGTGCCTGCTGTGTCCCCTGGGCTGCAGAGCTCTCCTGGCTCCCAGCAGACATTCAGTGCTTTATCTCTGCCTGACCCCAGCCTGGGCAGGACTCTGCTCCAGGGCTCCATTCACTGCTGACTCCATGGGCCGGGCTGTGCCTGCAGATCCTCTGTGCTCTCCTGGCAGCTTCTGGTGTCCTACAGAAAAGTGCTCACCTGCCACCAGAGCCAGCACGAGCTGCAGAGCCCCAGGCAGGTGACCTGGAGATCATTTGTCACCTCCATGGCCATGGGCCACCAACACACAACACCTGAGCCAGCCCTCAGCCCCTGAAGTACCACGGTGGGACCCTGATCTCGCTGCACTGACACCAGGGACAAACAAGCAAAGCAGTGAGATTCTGCAAAATCCATTCCTTGGGCTTCTCCTGGAGACTAAGTTAGTAAAAAGAGCCCAGCCCTTGGGCAGTGCACCAAGGAAATGCCCTTTGCTGGTGGAGCTGCTGTGCTGGAGCCCGGCTGTGTCCCAGCAGTGCCCATGGGCTGTCCCTGCCTGTGCTCACAGCACGGACACGCAGCAGGACAGTGACCGAGCTGCCAGAGCCCTCTGGCCCTGCACAAGGACAATAAAGGAGAGGCTGGGAGTGGAAAAAGTGCAGCTCTCCAAAGACCAGGTGCTGCTGCTCCCTGGCAGTGCTGCTGGGCTGGGACTCCTTTTCTCTCTGCCTCTGCACACAGGCACTGCCCCTGCAGCTGAAGGAGAGGTAACAGAGGGGGGACTTTGGACAAAGAAGTCCCTGCAAAAACATTTCCTTTATTTAAACACACACAGAGCATGATTCCTCATTTACACAGCCTGTGGGTCAAGTTAAAGGGATAGACAGTGAATTCAATATGGGATGATGACTAAATTTTCAGTGTGAAAATTACCACAAGGAAAAAGTACAGAAGCTTGTCCTGCCCCTCCCAGCACTATTAAAAGCTTTAGAGGGCTGGCTGGGCATGTGATGTGTTACACCATGAACGCTCTGCAGAAGGAAATAGAGAGATTTTAACTTGTGAAAAGCATCCAGTCACTGCTTTCCTCAGGGCATCCTTGAGCTCCTGGTTCCTCAGGCTGTAGATGAGGGGGTTCAGGGCTGGAGGCACCACTGAGTACAGAACTGACAGTGCCAGATCCAGGGATGGGGATGAGATGGAGGGGGGCTTCAGGTAGGCAAACGCACCAGTGCTGACAAATAGGGAGACCACGGCCAGGTGAGGGAGGCACGTGGAAAAGGCTTTGTGCCTTCCCTGCTCAGAGGGGATCCTCAGCACAACCCTGAAGATCTGCACATAGGAGAAAACAATGAACACAAAGCAGCCAAGTGCTAAAGAAATGGAAAACACAAGGAGCCCAAGTTCCCTGAAGTAGGACTGTGAGCAGGAGAGCTTGAGGATGTGTGGGATTTCACAGAAGAACTGGCCCAGGGCATTGCCCTGGCACAAGGGCAGGGAAAATGTATTGGCCATGTGCATGAGAGCATACAGGAAGGCACAGGCCCAGGCAGCTGCTGCCATGTGGGCACAAGCTCTGCTGCCCAGGAGGGTCCCGTAGTGCAGGGGTTTGCAGATGGACACGTAGCGGTCGTAGCACATGATGGTCAGGAGATAGAACTCTGCTGAGATGAAAACCAGAAAGAAAAAGAGCTGAGCAGCACATGCTGAGTAGGAGATGTGCCTGGTGGCCCAGAGGGAATTGTGCATGGCTTTGGGCACAGTGGTGCAGATGCAGCCCAGGTCACTGAGGGCCAGGTTGAGCAGGAAGAAGAACATGGGGGTGTGCAGGTGCTGGCCGCAGGCTACGGCGCTGATGATGAGGCCGTTGCCCAGGAGGGCAGCCAGGGAGATGCCCAGCAAGAGGCAGAAGTGCAGGAGCTGCAGCTGCCACGTGTCTGCCAATGCCAGCAGGAGGAAGTGGCTGATGGAGCTGCTGTTGGACATTTGCTGGCTCTGCGCATTGGGTTCTGCCATGGAGGAAAAGACAGTAAAGAGTTAGAGGAGATGTCTGTGACCACAATCAAAGCCATTTCCCATCCACCCTCCCCTGGAACACACAGACACTCCTTTGTGTTTAAGAGCACTGAGATTTTTGTTTTTAAGATCCCCATATCTCTCCTGGTATTCTTGGATATCAGACACCCTCAGCATTTCTGCTGCACTTGAGGAGAAGAGAGCAAGTTTCACAAAGCAAGATGATGAGTGGAGACTCATGGGAGATGCTCTGTCATTCTGACCTGTTCAGAGTTTCTCTGTTTCACTTTTCTCAAATGCAGAATGATCACCCTCCCATGTTTCCCTTAAAGATCACCAGGTGCTGCTGGGAGCAGATGGATCCACCACAGACCCCCAAATGTCTGTCCCTCTCTCAAGGTCTCAGCACCACATTTGTAGCCAAGGACACCCCTGGCTCATTTCACCACCCCAACAGCATTTTCACACTTGTAGCATCTCTGCTTCTCCATGGGGCTTTCAGATAACACAAAGATGCTACAGGACAGGTTTGGTTCCTGGAGGAAGCTCCCAGCTTGGAAGGAACCCTCGGGGAGAGAGCCAAGAGTGCCAGGGATGGCAGTGGATGTAGGGAGATGGAGCTCCTGGCCTGGCTGCACTGGCAGCACTGCCCACAGCCGGGCACTGGGGACAGCGTCACCCTGAGCCAGCCGTGCCCCCTGCCAGAGCCCCCCAGTGCCGGGCAGCTGCTCCCAGCCCTGTGCTCTGCAGAGGGAACTGGGCCCGGGGCTGCAGAGCTGCCCCACGGCTCTGCTGCAGCTCTGCCTGCCCAGGAGGGGCTTCACGCCTTGGAGCCCCGGCCCTGAGGGCAGAGGCTTGGCTGGGGGGGACAGCAGGGAGGGGGCTTGTTCACAGGGAGGGGCTGCACTGGAGGGGATCCTCTGGAGATCTCTAAACTCTCCCTGCCACAACATTTCTGGGTTTGTTTTCTCTCATTCCCTGATCTCATCTCTGCTTCCTGGAGATTTTCCCCCAGGAGCTGTTTCCCTGTGCCTGATCTCTCCCTGCCAGCACTCACAGACCCCAAATCTCTGTGCACTCTCCTTGGCCCTACAGAAAGCTGCCTGTGTGCAGGGCACTGGCTGGGGGCAGGTTCTGTTTGCAGCTTGGAGAAAGGACAGCTCAGACTGAGCCTGATGTGTGCAGCCAAGGTGATGCTGGTGCCGTCCATGGGCACAGCAGTGGCTGAAAGCACATGAGGGATCTCCTGTGCACCTGCTGATCACTAAAAGCAACAGTTCAGATGTCCCAAGGACCTGACTAAAAAATCCATAATACCTTTAATATTTATCCTCCCTCCCCACCATTCGCCAACAGCAGGAAACTGAAAACAAAGTCTCAGGAAATTTCCTCATTTCAATAAAAATCCTTGCATTGGAAATATTCTATGAGTGATCAGAGACACTCAGCACATCAGAGCTTCATGAGCATTTCACCTCCCCTACACTCGAGATGCCCTGAGTTGTACTCACAGAATCTGTAGACATTGGGATGTTGCAGCTTCAGGAGATCCCTGCAGGAGCTGCAGCTGCCTTGTCCTGCAGCCAGAGGCTTCCTGTGCCAGGGGCTGGCAGTGATTGTCCCGCAGTCACTTGTCAGCCCCTTGCCAGCCCAGGCTGAGCTGAAGGCCTGGGTGCCTCTGTGCTGTGCCCGGGCTGGCTGCAGGCAGTGCCCCAGCCCTGCTGGGCTGTGCACAGGAGCTGCTCCTGGCCAGAGCTGTCTCTCTGCAGCGCTGCCGCTTGCCAGGACCTGCCTCTGTGCCAGGAGCCCGGCCCAGCTCAGCAGCACAGACACAGCACAAGGACTTTCATGACCCTCTCGGGCCTTGCTGCTGAGGCCCTCAACATCAGGCCCTCACAGGGACTTGCAGAAACCTCTCAAGAATTCAAGTCAGAATGGAACTTCAAAGTTTCCTGAAGTTTAATGGGTCCCAGTGAGGGACAGGAGTGAGAAAGTGTCCCCAGGCTGCAGTCAGAGCAGAGAACTGGAGGCAGGGATGCCAGGTGGGGACAAAGAGAAGCCAAGTCTTGGTGCCCTGGGGCCCAGCAGCATCTGTGCCAGCAAGGGCTGTGAGGAGACACCTTGTGCTGAGGCCCTGGGGCCTCCTGGCACAGCCCCAGCAAGGCTGAGCACTGTCAGCCCCTTGTGTTGCCCTCAGCATCCCCCCCACATCCCAGTGGCCTCAGGGATCTGCTGCAAGGAGTCCCTGGGGAGCCTTGCTCAGGAATGGCCCTGGGGGGCTCCTCAATGCTCCCAGGGACTGCAGCTTTTTCCAAGCCCTTTGGCTTTGCCTTTTGCCTGGGACTCTCTGAGAGCTTCCTGCAATCCTGGCCTCCAATTATCTGCCCTAACGAGTCCCTGGAGATTGATTGTCAGTAACAACACTCACTGGGGCTCATTGATGCTTCAGGGTACTAAAGTTTTTTAAGGTACTTTCCACACTGACTCTCTGAGAAGTTTGTGCAATCCTGGCCTCCAATTATCTCCTTTAATGAGTCCCTTGAGAGCTTTGCATTGACATTCAGTGGGGCTCATTAATGCTCTGAGATACTCAAGGTTTTGAAGGTACTTTGGATTTTCCTTCCCACACTGAGTCTCTGAGAGGTTTTTGTGCAATCATTGATGCCTGAAGTGGCCCCCTAAAAACCAGAGATTTGACAAGAATAAGGGAATAAAGGTAGGTATTTCTTTGAAGGGCCTTCTAAGGTACCCTGGGGAGTCCAGAGGCTACTGCCGAAACGGACCCCAAGATGGACTGCGGGTCACAAGTTCTTCACACTTTTAGAAGTTTGGTTCATTTGCATATCAGGGTTAATTCTCCAATTAAAGCTTCAGTTCATGATGTAATTTCCCCAAGCTTGTCCCTCCTTTAGAGGCTTTTGGTTTATACTTTTTGGGCCTAGGATGGTCTGAGTGTCCTTGGAGAGCAGGCCTGGAGAGGCTTTGTTATGTCTGCCTAGCATGAGAGAGCAGAAGTTAACAGGCTACAAGCAACTTCAGAGTTACACACCAGGCAGTACAGGATTTGAAAAATATTCAAGTTAAAACCTAAGGCATCATTGCTCCTCTTTAGAGGCTTGACAAGGCCTCTACCTTGTTGAGACTCTATTCAAGAAGGGGAAAAAGGGGGAAGGGGGGGGGGGGGAGAAGGGAAGGGGGAAAGGAGGAAGGGGGAAAGGAGAGGGAGGGGGGGGAAAGGAGGGCAGAGAAGAAAGGAGGGAAGGAAAAAGGGAAAGGAGAATAAGCAAAGGCAGAGTTACACACCAGGCAGTACAGGATTTGAAAAATATTCAAGTTAAAACCTAAGGCATCATTGCTCCTCTTTAGAGGCTTGACAAGGCCTCTACCTTGTTGAGACTCTATTCAAAATATCTACTAATAATATTTGTCTAACAGCAGTATAGATCTAACAATAGTATATATAAACAAGAATTATAATTACAACTTTTATGAACAATTCTTTAATCCAGGGCCAGTTTGGTAAGCACAAAATAAGAATGTGGAAGATATAATCAGAGCTCAGTGTGTTATCTTTGAGTGCTATCTAATGTAAGATCTGAGTAAGTTCTCAAATTGTAAACAAATTTTGCTGATCTTTCCACTTTGATTTCCATGTCAATTGTTAGTTCTGTATCCAAATTAATGTCTTTGGATACACTTTGGATGAGAATCATATGCAAATTTTGGTTCCAAACCTGAGTCAGGGTTACCACCTGTGTAGATAATGAGGACAGGAAAAGAGTCATTTAAATGACATCATCTTTGTATGAATCAGGCTCTGTTTTCTCAGTTGTTTCAGGAGCAGAAGCCTTCTTAACTCTGGAGTAGTGAATCCAGGTTCCTTTGCCAGCCACTTTGACTGCGGTGAGAGTGGTCAGCAAAATCTGGAATGGTCCTCTCCCCTTGGCCTGTAGAGGGTCACTGTCCCAGCACTTAACACAGAGCCAGTGTCCAGGCTGGAAGGGATGTGCAGGGGTGTCCAGTCCTATGGGTGTGGATAACACGATGGAATTCTGCAGCTTCTGCACAGTGGAACCCAAAGCCATTAGATATCTCTGGACATCAAGTTTCCCCCTCATGTGAATCTCACCTGGAACATGTGGAATTTGCTATGGCTGCCATACAGTATTTCATAGGGGCTGATGTTATCCCTGCGCCTCGGTTGTGTGCGGATCCTCAGGAAAGCTCCAGGCAAGGCCTGAACCCATGGCATGGATGTCTCTAAAACCTAAGGCATCACCATCACCTCCCAAGGCTCTGCTGGGTTCCATGAGGCCCCTGTGTGACACACTGGAGCTGCAGTTCAGTGAGGTTCCATAACCTCACCAGGGTCTCTGGGGTTCAATGGGGCGCGCCCTTCTCGCATCTGAGCCTTGGTTCCATGAGTTCCATGCACTGACAGTGGTGTCTGTGTTCAGTGAGGCCCAGCTGTATCACATCAGAGCCTTGCTTTCACCAGGTTCCAATACCTCACCATGGTCTCCTGAGCTCCATGAGGCCCCGCTGTGTCACACTGGAGCCTTGGTTCCATGAGGTTCCATAGCCTCACTATGGTATCTTTGGTTCCATGAGGCTTCTGTGCGTCACATTAGAGCCCTGGTTCCATGACTTTCCTTACCTTCACTATGGTTTGGGTTTCATAATTTCCTGATGTGCCACTTTAGCATTTTGGTTCCATGAGATTCCATAGCATCCATGTGGTCTCCTGTCTTCCATGAGGCCCCACTGTGTCACACTGCAGACTCGGTTCCATGAGTTTCCATAACCTGACAGCATCTCCTGGGTTCCACGAGGCCCTTCTGTGACACATTGCATCCTTGGTTCCATGAAGTTCCAAAACCTCACTATGGGATCTTGGTTCCCTGAGGCTCCTCTGTGTCCCATTGGAGCCTTGGTTCCATTGGGTTCCATAAGCTGACAACAGTCTCCTGCACTTAATGAGGAGCTGCTGTTTCACATTTCAGCCTTGGATTTGATGCCTTAGGTTTTAACTTTTATATTTTTCAGATTCTGTACTGCTTAGAGTGTAACTCTGAAGTTCCTTGTAGCCTGTAATTTCTGCTCTCTTGTGCAAGGTAGACATAACAAAGCCTCTCTAGGCTTTGCTTTCAAGGACAGCCAGGCTGTTCTGGGCCCAAAATCTGTAAACCAAAGACTCTAAGGGGGGAGCAAGCTGAGGGGAATTACATCATTAAACTCTGGATTTAATTGGAGAATTAACCCTGATATGCAAATGGACCAAACCTATAACAGTGTGAATAAATCGTGACTCGTGGTCCATCTTGGGGTCCACTTTTTGGAAAGCAGCCTCTGGCTCCCCCAGGAGGCCCTTCAAATAAGTACCGACCTTTATTCCCTTACTCTTGTCTGGTCTCTGTTTCTAGGTGGCTGGAGAAGGCATCACCGCGACTGCCCCGTGCCTCAGGGCTGGGCCGGGGAGTGACCGCACGGGTGGGGAGGGACCCCCCTGGGCAGGGCAGGGACCGAGCCCATGGCAGGGACCCCCCTGGGCAGGGCAGGGACCGAGCCCATGGCAGGGACCCCGCGCCGGAGCAGGGAAGGATTCCTGGCCCCGAGGGGGAAGCAGCGGCACGAACTGACCGGGACTCCCACCCCTTCTCCCTGCCCCGCTGGGCAGAGCAGGGACGGAGCCGGGGATAAAGCGAAGTCCGGGAAGGACAAAGAGGTCGGGGGAAGGTTCTTTTCCGGGGTTGATTTTACCCCTCACTCTCCTGATCCGATTCGCTCGCTCCCAAATCCAGTTCATTTCCCCACGTCGGGGCTGCTGTGCCCGCCAGGGCGATCCCTGAGTGGCCTCTCCCTGCCCTTATCCCGACCCACGAGGACTCGGATCTGTCCCAGTTCCGTGGAATTCACGGGGATTTGGGGCAGCTGGAGCGAAGCAGCTGCAAACCACAGCGGGCTCGAGAGGGACTAAAGCCGGGCAGGAGCCGGGGCTGCCCCGAGGGAGCTCTCCCAACACGAACCTTCCCGGGGTCTTTCTAAGGGAATTTTGGTTAATGTTTACATTCATCGCTACAAAGCAGAGTCACGAGTGGAGCTGAGCTTTCAGCCTGAAATGAGGGAATCGAACGTGCGCGGGGACTGCTGCAAACTCAAGGTGTTACTTTAATCTTGGAAATATTCAGCACCTCAGCAGCGATGTCGCTCAGCCCTCGGGCACCGGGGTGGTTCCGGGGGTTGTTCCCGAGCAGCCGCTCGGAGGAGGAGGGGCACGAGGAGGAGCGGGCAGGAGAGGAGGAGGAGGGACAGAGGAGGGGGAAGAGCGAGGGGGGAGGAGGGACAGAGGAGAAGGAGCGGGAGGAAGAGGAGGGGCAGAGAAGGAACAGAAAGGGAAGCAGGAGAAGGATCTGCTACGTGCGTCCATCGCTCTCTGTGTCCGCAGCTCTCGGCCCCGGGAGCATCGCTCCCCCAAACCCGCAGCTGACCGGGGAGGGGAGCTCGCCCCAAATATCCTGGGCGGTCCCTGGGGTTGTTTTTGGGAGGGGGGGATTTTTGGACCTTGGAGGACTCCGGCACCGAGCCCCAAATATCTTCGTTGGTTCCCGGGAGGTTTTTTTTAGGGGGGCGGGGGGAGGCGGATGTTTGGATCTTGCAGGACTCCAAATGTGAGTCGCAAATGGCCCTTGGGGGATACTGGGGAGTCCCCGGCACGCGGGGTTTTGGGGGGTCCCGGTGGCGGCTGCCGGGAGCAATGGGATGGGGCGGGATGGGGCCCGGGAAGGGTGGGATGTGGATTGGGGTGTGGGATGAAGTGTGGGGGAGGGGGATGGGTGGGCTGGGGCCTGGGATGAGGCAGCCGCAGGCTGGGGATGCTGAGGCCGGGGGGACCCCAGTCCTTCGGGGCTTGCGGGGTATCGGGCAGCTGTGAGGGAGTTTTGGGGCAGCCCTAATGCTGAGGGGGGCGGTGCTGGCAGCGGGGGGACGCGTGGCTCCGGCAGCTCTGGGCCCCAGCTGCGCCCCCCTGGGAGCGGAATTTGGGGAGGGGGAGGTGGGGGCGGCCAGGCCGGGCCCCCATGGCCGCGCTGTCCCGGCGGGGCCGAGTGCGGGCGGGAGCCCCGCGGGGCCCGGCCCTGCCCGGGCACGGCTGATGCCGCCCGCCCGCGCTCCGCACTGCTCCGGCCTGGGGCTGCCAGGGCCTTGCGGGCCGGGGCCGCTTTGGGGACCCCCCCAGGGCACAGCGCGGCTGCTTTGGGGCTGTCGGCACCGCCCGGCGCTGGGCATGGGGCGTGTGGGGGCAGCTGGGGCCGTACTGGTGGCACTGGTGCTGCTGGGAGCCCCCACGGCCGCGGGCCAGGAGCTCTGGGCTGAGGGCAGGGCTGGAAAAGGGGGGAGCCGTCGGAAAGAGGGGGAGAGCAGTGGAAAGGGGGTCGGACTCCCCAGACGGAGTGGGAGAGGGGACTGAGAGCCCCAAACCAAGCGCTTGGGGCACGGAGGCTTTGGGGGAAGATGAGAAAGGAGGGGGATGGGGGGCAGAGGGAGGGAAAAGGGAGTGGGATCCTTCAGCTTAGTGGGGTCGGTTGGGGGATGAGGATTGGGGGATGATGGGAAAAGGGTGGAGGAGGGGCAAAAATGGGGGGTGGGATCTCCACATGAAGTGGGAGGGTTGTGGGGAACCCCAAAGTTGCCCTCATGGCAAGGGACTGATCTCCTGTGGGAAGAGCTTTGGCCGGAGCACAGAGCTCATCTCCCAGTGCAGGATCCCAGTGGGGGAGGAGTCCTGTGTCTGCCCAAGCTTTGCCCAGAGGTCCCATCTCAGAGGAGAGAGACCCTACCTGGGCCAGGAGTGCAGGAAAGGCTTTGGTGGGAGCCCCAACCTCACCAGGCACCAGGGGATCCGCACTGGGGAGCCCCTGTGGATGCCCAGACTATGGGAAGGGCTTCACCGTGAGCCCCCAGCCCCTGGAACACCCGTAGGAGCCACCTGGAGGAGGGTCCCTGCAAGTTCTGGGCTGCAGGAAGAGCCCCAAGGAGCCGAGGTTCCCCCAGAACCAGCACCTGAAGCAGAAGGTGGTGACAACTCTGCATCCCGGGGTCCTGGGAACACTCTGGGGTCTCCAGGCTGGCCCACCACAGCAAGGGGCTCTCACCAGCCCTCATCCTGCCCCTAAAATCCCTTGGGATTCCCCATCAATCTCTGCATTCCCCACTCTAAAATCTCCAGGCTCCTGAGATGAGGCCAGAAGTGGACTGAGTGGACTCAGTGGAAGTCCCCACCCAAGATGACCACAACCCCCAAATTTTTATCTCCACCAGTTTTCCCTCTTTTCCCCTATCTGGGTTCCCCCATCAGTGGGTGGGTGCACCCAAGACCCCACCCAATGTCCATCCCAACCTGTTCCAGCTCCATTCCCACTCATCCCGTGGCATGCAAGGGGCTTGGGGGGAAAGGGGGTCCAAGGGTGTTGCTGGTCCTGGGGGGAGGAGGAGAAGGGATGGAGGAGGAGGGGTGGAGAAGGAGCACGAGGAAGGGAGGAAGCAGGAGGAGAAGGAGGGGGGATTATGCAGGAGGAGGAGGAAGAGCAGGGAGAGGAGGCACCACGAGGTTCCAGCACTCTCTGTATCTGCAGCCCCCCTGGCCCAGGGTGCATCGACCCCACCACATCCCACAGGGGCCAGGGGAGGGGGAGCTCATCCCAAACATCCTGGGGGGTCCCTGGGAGGGTTTTTTTGAGGGGGGTTGTTTGGATCTTGCAGGATTCCAAAGCTGAGCCGTAAATGCCCCTTGGGAGTCACTGGGGCATCCCTGAGGGGGGTTTGGGGAGGTCCCGGTGGCTCAGGCTCCAGAGCCACGTGGCAGTTTCCAGGTACCGGCATGGGGGGGACACCAGTTTTAGGAATCCCCAGGAGAGCCAGGGATGGGGGAGCCCAGGAGCCCCAGAGTGTGGGGGGGCGACACCAGAGCTGGGGGACCCCCGGCAGCCTGGAGAGAGGGGGGAGAACGGCGGGCGGGGAACCAGGGACCTGTTGGACACCGAAGTGGGGAGCGCATAAAGCAGGAACCCCTGGGATTCCCAGGAGCGCCGGCAGCCCGGAGAAAGCGGGAAACCCAGATAGGGGGGAACCCCAATGCACATGGGATCCCCAGGAGCCCAGAGAGGGGACGCCCAAAAGCCCAAAGTGGAGTAAAGAGAGAGGGGGAACTCTTGGGAGTTTGTTTGGCTTGATCTTGGAGTCTTTAGGCTGAATCTTGATATTTTAGGAGTTTTGGGGTTATGTCTTGGTGTTTGAGGGTTTTTTGGGCTGAATCTTGGTGTCCAGGAGGCTTTTATGGATACCAAATGCCCAGTGACTTCTAGAGATGGACTTGGGCAGGAGGAATCCCCAGCCCAACACACTCACAACCTTGCTTTTCTCCGCAAACCAGGATTTCCCATTCCCAACCCTTGGCTGGATGGAGGAGGAGGCTGTGAGGAAGAGGAAGATGCCCCAGGACAGCCAGGCAGGTGAGGAGGAAGTCAGTGGCCCTTTCCCCCTCTCTCCTGCTCCATCTCCCAGCCCAGCATCGCCCCCGGCTGCAGGACAACCCCGCTGCCGACGCCGTCCTGCCGGGGACGGACTGGGGGGATCTCCTTCCCCTTCCCTGTGGCACGGAGGCAAATCCCATCCTCTCCTTGTCCTTCCTGCCCCAGACAAGGAGCTGAGGACGGAGCCCAGGGAGGACAAATCCCCGCAGCAGAACCTGGTGGAAGAGGCCGTTTTGAGCGGCTCCACGGCGCAGGAATCCAACGGGGAGGAAAAGCCCCGGAGATCCCTCAGGAGGAGGGGCTGCAAACCCAGCCCTGGGAGCTCTGAGGAGGAAAGACCCACCCTGTGCCGGGAAGGCGGCCGGAGATCCAGCCAGAGCTCGGACCTGGTGGTTCATGAGCAGCCTCACAGTGGGGAGAAGCCCCACAAGTGTGGGGAATGTGGGAAGAGCTTCAGGTACAGCTCCGACCTGATCGTCCACCTGAGGACCCATACTGGGGAGAGGCCCTACGAGTGCCCTGAGTGTGGGAAGAGCTTCAGCCGCAGCTCTGACCTGATCATCCACCAGAGGATCCACACAGGGGAACGGCCCTACGAGTGTGGGGAATGTGGGAAGAGCTTCAGCCAGAGCTCCCACCTGCTCCGCCACCAGGTGATCCACACTGGGGAGAGGCCCTACGAGTGTGGGGAATGTGGGAAGAGCTTCACAGACAGGTCCAGCCTGATCCATCACCAGAGGATCCACACTGGGGAGAGGCCCTACGAATGCTCCGAGTGTGGGAAGAGGTTTCACACCAGCTCCAGTCTCCTCAAGCACCAGCGGATTCACACAGAGGAGAGGCCCTTCCGCTGCCTCGACTGCAGGAAGGGCTTCAGGCACAACTCCCACCTCGTCAGGCACCGGCGCATCCACACAGGGGAGAGGCCCTACGAGTGTGGGGAATGTGGGAAGAGCTTCAGCCGCAGCTCCCACCTGATCCGCCACCAGAGGATCCACACTGGGGAGAAGCGCTACGAGTGTGGGGAGTGTGGGAAGAGGTTTCAGACCAGCTCCGATCTCCTCCTGCACCAGCAGATTCACACAGAGGAGAGGCCCTTCCGCTGCCCCGACTGCAGGAAGGGATTCAGGCAGAACTCCCACCTCATCAGCCACCGGCGCATCCACACAGGGGAGAGGCCCTATGAGTGTGGGGAGTGTGGGAAGAGCTTCTCACAGAGCTCAACCTTGACCAGACACCAACGGAGGCACCGGTAAGGGCAGCCCTGAGAGTGCCCTGACTGCAGGAAGAGCTTCATCCTCTGCTCCAACTTCATCCCCCATCAGAGGAACCACGTTTGGCAGAGCCCTGCTGACCCACATTTCCTGTGATCCAAGTTGGGAAGACCCCTGGCTGGTGCTCTCCACGCTGTCCTGTAATACTGTAATTACCTGGCTCCATGGGGTCCCGTGTGCCCCCACAGGTGCCTGGGCAGGTTCACTATTAAGTCCGTGACAAGGAGAGTCAGGAAGGAGATCTGCTTGCATTCTGGCAGGATTTATTCATGTTCGCTATTGAAGGTTCAGAGGCAAATGTGAGAACAATGAGAACTCAGGGTTTTTCCTGGGGCCGGGGGAAAGGCGGGACCAGGGAGCAGGGACCAGCGGGAGAGCTCTGAGGGAGTGACCAGGCTGACAGACAACTGCGGAATTCAAACCGGGACAGGTCATCCCAAAGAGCAATGCACCCTGGGGGAGCCCTTCTGCTCACCCCAACACAATGTGTGTTCACTGGCCACCACAGTTGTGGGGTTTTTTTTACGTTGTCAGTAGGAGAAGGGAGGAGAGGTGGGGGGAAGAGAAGTGTTCTGAATGTTTAGTCTGACTTTTTTTTTCCCTCCTGTTAGGTCTGTTAATAAACTTCTTTATATTCTTTTAAGTTTTGTGCCTGCTTTGTTTTCTCCTCATTCTTATTTCACAGAAGGAAAATAAGTAAGTAATGGATAATTTGAACGAAATCACTACACTTAATTGGTGTTTCTGCCCAGTTTCAAACTGAACCCGCTATACCTGGGCACAGCTGCAGCCAGAGCAGCTCCAGGACAGCCTTGCAGCAGGGCTGCTCTCAGCTGAGCCAAAAAGGCTCCTCTGGCAGCTGCAGGACCATTGCAAAGGACAAGGGCCAGAGCCTTGGCCCACGGGGGAGGAAAGGGCTCTGAATTCCCCTCCCCTGGCACAGAAACCCTTTATCTCTGCGTGACCCCACCCTGGGCAGGCCTGTGCCCAGTGAGCTCCCCTCCTTGCTGAGCCCTGGCACACACTGTCCCTGCAGCTCCCCTGTGTTCTCCTGGCAGCTGCCAAGGCCCTCCAGACAAACATTCCCCTGCCATCAGCCCTGGCACAAGCTGCAGAGCCCCAGGAAGGTTCAGCACAGACCATTTACCACCTGATGGGCACTGGCCACCAAGAAGCAAAACCTGAGCCATTCCTGAGTCCCCTGAAGGCCACCCTGGGACCCTGATCTCATCCCACTGAGCCCTGGGAGAACAAGGAACACTCAGGACTCTTGAGAGTCCTGAGAGGGACTCTGGAGGGAGAGCGAAGCCTTCCTGCCCTGCCCCCAGGAGATGCCCTTTGCTGGTGGAGCTGCTGTGCTGGAGCCCGGCTGTGTCCCAGCAGTGCCCATGGGCTGTCCCTGCCTGTGCTCACAGCACGGACACGCAGCAGGACAGTGACCGAGCTGCCAGAGCCCTCAGGCCCTGCACCCACAGAAGGGCTGGGAAGGAGAGTGTGGAGCTGGGAAGAGCAGCTCTCAAAGACCAGGTGCTGCTGCTCCATGGACTCTTTCCTCTCTGTCTCTGCACACAGGCCCTGCATCGGCTTTGCCACAGGCTCAGAGGAAGGATCTTGGACAAACAAGACATAGCAGGATCTTTAATTTTATTTAAATACACAGAGCACAGACCCTCTGTTGCACAGTTTCTGTGTCCAATTCAAAAGCAAGGGAATGAATGAATGAATGAATGAATGAATGAATGAATGAATGAATGAATGAATGAATTTAAAAAAAGGCATGAACAGCAAAATTTAGTTGCACATAACATTAGCAGAAGAAAATAAATCAAAACAACCACAATAACCACTACCAATAACATGGGAAGGCAGACTGGGCCTGTAATAACTTGCATAATGAGTGATTAGAAGGAGAAAACAGGAAGATTTTTGCTTCTGAAAAGCATCCACTTGTCAGTTTCCTCAGGACATCCTTGAGCTCCTGGTTCCTCAGGCTGTAGATGAGGGGGTTCAGGGCTGGAGGCACCACCGAGTACAGAACTGACAGGGCCAGATCCAGGGATGGGGACGAGATGGAGGGGGGCTTCAGGTAGGCAAACATGGAAGTGCTGAGTGTGGGGGGGTAGAGGCAGGAGACAGACAGCAAATCAATATGATTTGGAACTGAAACCTTTATTCCTCGTTTTCTTTGCTACTTTTCTACAAAATCACACAGAAGCCATACACTACGTGATTGGATCATTCAGCTACAAACCCAGCCCCGTAAATGTTACAACACTCCTGATTGGTTAGGTATAACGTAGGGAACTAGGTATTTTCTTATCAGAAGAGTGCCTCTCCAGATGTCCAGCTCCCCTAAACTGTGCATTCCTTCGTGCAATTTATAGCTTTGTTTACCTTCTTACTTTCTTCAAGGGCGAACTGCCCTTGAGAAGCTGCACGTACCAGTGCTTGCAGTCATAAAAGTTTTCTATACAGAGGCTGCAAGCTGAGTGCACCCACAAAGGCCTCAGCATCTCCCCCTCTCTTGTCTAAAACAGTTTCGGCAAGCTTGGTCATTCTGGAGGAAATAATGCTAAAAAGACAAGGTCCAAATAAGCATACTACTACAATAACAAAAACGACTAACATGACGGTTTTTACAATTTCTTTTACCCATGGTGTTAGTCCCAGGGACAGAAGCCAATCATCCAATGGATTGTGATTGACTGTAATCTTTTTTGTATGATCCTTGAGCCATTGTAACTGCTTATGAATAGAATTGCTGTGGTTGGAAATGTTAAAACAACACATGCCTTGTATGTCTTCACACCCCTGTCCTTGTGCTAACAACAGGTAGTCTATGGCGGCCCTATTTTGTAATACTGCCTGGCGTATGCTGTCAAGATCTTGTGACATTTGTGATAATATGGCTGTAGTGACATTGGCTTGCTTTGCTACCCAGCAAGCAAGATGCTCTAGTGTTGTTAAGGCATGTGCTGTGCCGAACATTGGGACAAGAGAGCCAAAAAAGCGAGCAGTATGACTCCATAAGCCAACATCATCATTGCAATCAGAGCTTAATGTTGAAACATCTCTAATAGTGCGTGTCTGAGTGTTACTTTTCTGTATTTGTTTAATTGTTGTACTGTTGGGCAAAAGCATGGTTAAGAAGCCAAAATAGCAAGGACCACCTTGAGCATACCTTGGGATGCCTTGCCATGCTCGGTCCCCGCATATTAAGAAAATGCCAGGTGGTAATGCCCATGCTGTTTTGTTAACAAAAATAGCTCGCTGTCCTTTTCTCCAGCCATAGGGCTCGTGACTGCACATATAAGAGCTGTTCCAATAAGGAGAGCGCTTTGGTGTAAGGTAGAATAATGTTCGACCTGTTAGGTTCCAGTGGCCAAAATCCACACAGCCTGTCTTACGCTCAGATTTATGTTGTTGAAGACGGCGGCTGCCTAGCAGGGTCAATTCTTGCGGATCCCATGGCAAGGCTTTGCTTAGCCCGTACAGAAGTAAAGCTGTACAGTGACTCACATTTCTGGCATGTAAACAATTTGCTGTGGAATATGTGGAAAAAGCAGCTGGATCAAAGCCAGGTATGCCAATTAAACATGTTTTAAATGGATCAGTGGCTGCAGATAAATGCAAACAAAAATCGGTTGTCCCTGTGAGGTGCTCAAGGTGTGTGAGGCAGTGGCGACCTGGTTCAAAACCCGGCACGGCAGCTTGGCCTAGCCCCCAAGCTGCTCGGGCCACAGACACACAGCACCAATATGGCAGATGGTCAAAAATGGCGTTTTATTGTTCTACTTCGCGGGGTTATATAGTCGAGGTGGTTTCTCTACGTCAGGAGGGGGGATGGTGGGATGGTAAAAGTTAGTAAGGGGTGGAAAGCTACTGGGGTTATGAAGGGCTGTATTGTTTAGAGAAATTCTTATCACAGAGGAATGAAGAGGGAGGAAGGTTACACGCTGCCTCCTGCTTTCCGTTACATCGCGAAATCTTCCGTTCGCTCTTGTCCCTATTCTACCACATTTCCCCCCCTCCCTTTACAAAAGAACGAGGTAGCTATACATACAGGCATAAAGATGAGGCACAAGGTAGCAACCTGAGAAGAGGAAGGCATTTGGTACACGTGAGCAGTGTGTACAGTTTTGCTCAGAGCATTTGTTGGTGGTGCAAAAACAGAATGTTGGCCCGTTCTAGACGGGTCTGGACAATAGAGACCAATTTGTTCAGCAGGCACCGTCCAAAGGTAAAAGCTAAAAGCAACATTGCCAATGGACCTATCAAGGTGGAAATCAGTGTGGTGAGCCATGGCGATTGATTGAACCAGGACTCAAACCAACCCTGCTGAGCTTCCCTGTCTTTCTGTCTCTGAGCCAGTCTATCTCGAAGTTCTGCCATGGAGTCTCTGACGACTCCCGTGTGATCTGCATAAAAGCAGCATTCCTCTTTCAGGGCAGCACACAGGCCCCCCTGTTGCATGAACAAGAGGTCCAAGCCTCGCCTGTTCTGTAAGACTACCTCTGAAAGTGAGGAAACTGATTTTTCCAGAAAGGAGATGGATTTCTCGATTCTCTGCAAGTCCTGATGGTCATTTGTAGCTGAGACAGTCCTTGGTGTCGGGTCGCAAGGGCTGAGACACCCGTGGCCGTTCCGGCTGCTCCCAGGCCAAGCAGCATTGCAATAGTCACGCCTGTTATTAATTCTCTCTTGTGGCGTCGGCCGGGTGCCTCAAAAAGGCGGTACATCTCCTCGTCTGAGTGGTACAGGACCCTAGGCACAATTAGGACTTGAACACAGAAATCAGTAGAATCATTGAACTTGGCAAGAGACACACAAGGACTCACTCCAGATTGCTGACAAACCCACATCCCAGATGCAGAGGGAACCACCCACTTATTTTTTCTGTTGGGCTTGACAACTTTGGTGCAGATGTTGTCTTTCTTTGCTAAAGTTGCATTGCCAAAACATCTGCCTTTGCCCGTGATTTGACTCAGGGTGATCCCCCTTCGGGGAGTGTCCCACCTGCACTGGTGAGGGGCGTCGGCTGTGGAGTAGCTGAAAGGGATATCTAAAGCAACTCCTTCGTAAAAGGGAGGTTTAACATCATAGCAAAGCCAGCAGGAATCAGTTAGGTTCGGGTTGGATTCGTTCAGGGATAGAAAAGTAGCTTCTAACATGCGAAAGACTGGATCTGGGTCAGATCCGGCTAGACTTATTTGGGAGGCGTCTGCATGACCGAGCAGGGTATCAGTGACCTCTGTGGGCAAGGCTTTGGAGTGGGTTGTGTTTCTCCCTTTCAGCACATCTTTAATAACTTTGTTGGGCCCGACCGCCCAGGATGCTCGTGGCTGAAGCTTGATAATTTTCACATTCACCCACTCTTTTGACCCTTGAATGACTACTGTCCATGTCCTGCCTGTGGCCCAACTAGGGTGATTTGGCTGCAAAACGGTCATGTTATAGTCAGTGCACCTCCGAACTCTAGAGAATTTGTGACGGTTCCGATAGAATTTTTCATAAAGGACGGCGGGTTGTTTGCAACCGGTGGGTGCCCAGGTGAATTGTAAAAATTCATCGGGCTTTTGAGGTTTCCACCCAGGTCCTGATGGTCTGGCATCTGTAACAATGGTTTCACAGCCCCAGTACCCACAATATCCCCATCCCGGGTAATTGCAGTACTTTTTCCCTGGGTTTGAGGCTGGGCACCAGTAGGACAGGTGCATGTGTGTGACATGAGGGGAATAGGGGTTTATTTTTGGTTTTCCCGGGAACAAATCAGAAATGCGAATCACAAAAGATGGGGTGTTTGGTGTGATGGTTTCTTTGATCACCTTGTCATTTGAAAGGTGTTGCATGACCCACCTGAACGGCTGATGGGGGTAATAGTCTGGGCTGGCTTGCCCTGTGATGACAAGCCCCAACAGCAAAATGATACAAAAACACTGTCGATGTCTGGGTCTCACCGACACGGGACTCTTGGGTGCTGCTTGGCGGCTTGGTGGTTTGTCAATTTCCTCTGGAACAGGGGTGTCACTTTCTTCAGGAACAGGGGTGTATGCATTCCAAGGACGCCCCACAAGCATGTCCTGTAAACAGAAACTCACAGTTTTCATTAGTTTCATCCTGTTTACTCTGAAGGTCTGGCTTGACTGACTTTAAAGGACACCACCTGATTCTGCCTTCCTTTTTAACAGCTGCGTATCCTCGCCCTGTGAGCACCAATTTCCAGCCCCGTTCCCATTCACCCAGTTCATTTCTAATTACAACCTGTGGGCCTTCCTCTAACGCTTGAGTGGCCCAATGTTTTTGAGTGGGACTATTTGTTTCGTCTCCCCTAGGGAACTGATTCAGTGCTAGCAAAGCGGTTGCTAGTAAACGTGCTTGATCCCCTGAGGGGATGGAATTGTCAAACCCTTCTGTTTTTGCCAGTACTTCTAGCTTGGCTTTCAGGGTCTGATTTGCTCGCTCAACAATGGCCTGCCCAGTGCTGTTATATGGAATACCTTGTACCAGGGTGATGCCCCATTTCGAGGCAAATTCTTGCACCGGTTTGGAAGTGAAATTGGAACCGTTATCAGTTTTAATTCGTTTGGGGATACCAAGCCATGCCATGGCTGTCAGCCAGTGCTGAATTGTGGCTTTAGAGTTAGTTTTGGGGTGCTGTGTGGCCACGATCATTCCGCTATAAGTGTCCACTGTCACTGCAAGCCAAGCTCGGGGCTTCAGCAGTTGGCATAGAGTAAAGTCCGACTGCCAGATTTCTGAGGGCTTGAGGCCTCTTGGGTTGACCCCACTGGTCCATAGGGGTGACTTTTGGCAGTGAAGGCAGGTGGCCACCACATGTTTTGCATCTGCTGTCGAGATCCCGCATCTCTTCGCCAGTGCCTTGGCTCCGATGTGGAGCGATTCATGCAGTTGACGAGCTTCTTGCAGTGTCCACACTCCTTTTGCCGCAGCGTCTGCTCTGTCGTTGCCAGTCTGGAAGTACCCTTTGATCGGGTTGTGGCTGTTGACGTGAATGACAGACACGGTGCCCTGTCGTGAGGAGAGTGCTTCTTCCAGCATTAAAGCTGCTGTAGATGTTGACACACCTGGTCCGGACATGGCTAGGCAGAGCCTTGCCACGAATATGGAGTCCGTGACGATGTTGAGATGTTCCTCCTGGAAGAGTCCACATGCCAAGACCACTGCTGCTGCCTCCAGCTGTTGCACTGACAGTGTAGGATCAGATGCTTTGACGCAATGCCACTGTTCTCCCACCTGCCACACTGCTGCTGCGGTAGAAGTTGTGGAAGAAGCGTCTGTGAAGACCGTCGGTCCTGGCAGCGGTCGGTCCATGACCTTTGGTGGCATGTCTATGTCTACGATGGTCAGTAGCTGAGTCCAGGGTGGCCTGGTGGCGTAAGAGATTTCTCCTCCGAAGCCTGTGAGAGCAAGGGCTAGGTGCTCTGGTATCGTGGTTGATTCTGTGATTGGCTGCTTGCGGAAGGGGAGGTGAATTCTTGTCGGCTCGGTTCCCAGATGTCTCAGGGCGAGTTTTCTGCCTTTCGTGATGAGGCTGGCGATGCATTCGATTCCTGGGGAGAAAGCACGAGCTGGTCTTCCGAGGACTATCCATTGGATCGGCCGGGGCCTTTCAGAAGGTCCCTGAGCCAGTGCTCCCACTCCTCCTTTTGGTGTGAAGTGGACGTATAAATCGAGCGGCATGCTTGGGTTCCACCTGGCAAGGGTGCCAGTGGACATCTGATGCTCGATGAAATCAAGGGAGCTGGCTGCTTGTGGCGTTAGTTGTTTGGGTTCCCAGGGGTGCTTTCCTTTCAGGAGGTCATATAAGGGGTCCATGACCTCGGGAGGGATCAGGACGATGTTGCGGAGCCACTGCAGAGATCCCACGAGGCGCTGCACGTCATGAAGCGTCTTGATGTCTCGGCGGATCTTCACCGTGGGGGGTGTCACATAGGAGCTTGTGATTCCCACTCCCAGGAAGGTCACGCAGGGCCCTTTCTTAATTTTTGCGCTCGCAATCTCGAAGCCGTTTGCCTGAAGAGTTTCTGTGATTGTGGATACCAAGTGATCCACCTGGCTTGCTGATGGTGCAGCGACGAGGATGTCATCCATGTATTGGATGATAGTTGCAGCAGGATAGGAATGTCGGACTGGTGTCAGTGCCTTGTCCACGGTGATCTGGCATATGGTCGGGCTATGTACAAAGCCCTGTGGCAGCACTTTCCACTGAAAGCGAAGGTTGGGTCTGCTGCCATTTGGGGACACGACAGAAAAAGCGAAACGTTCCTTGTCCTCAGGGTGCAAGGGTATTGAAAAGAAACAGTCTTTGATGTCCAGCACTGCACATGGCTGCCCCTCTGGGATAGCTGAGTTCATGGGCAACAGCGTTTGAACTGGGCCCATGGGTCCGGCTGTCTTGTTCACTTCCCTCAGGTCGTGGATGAGGCGGTAGCTTTCTCCAGACTTTTTGGGGATTACAAATACAGGGGTGTTCCATGGGCTGACAGAGGGTTCTATGTGACCCTTTTGTAGCTCACGGTGAACTAGTTCTAGTAAAGCTGCCATTCGAGGCTTTGACAAAGGCCACTGCTCCACGTAGATGATTTCTGATGATTTCCAAGTCAATTTGATTGGCATTGGTGGATAAATTGCAGTGGCCCTCATGATAAATTTGTCATTTTAACTCCTAACAAAGCGAGGACGTCCCTTCCTATCAGGGGTGGAGAGTTTTGCAGAATGTAGGGGTAGATTGCTACCGTCTGTTCTGGTCCCTTATTTGTGTGAAGTGTCACAGCCACCAACTGGGTGCTTCTCCACGCCCGGGATGCCCCCCCCACACCGTTCACTGGGGGGACTTCTTTGAATTGCCAATGCTGGGGCCAATGTGCTTGGGGGACAATTGTACAGTCTGAGCCCGTGTCCACCCAGAACTGGAGCCCTATGATGTGGGGGTCCTGGCTGCCATAAAGACGGCAGGTCCCCCATATCATTAGGGGATCCTTCCTTATTTTCATTGCCAGGGCCACCCAGGGGTTCCGCCCTGGGGCGTCCCCTGCTGGCCCTGTGGCACAGGTGCGGCTTGCGGCGGTGGTGGTGCATGGGAGGGAGCGGCCGGCTGAACTGTGAAATTCTGCAATTGCATTGTCGGTGGGGGTGCACAACTGGCTGCCTCCTGTGGGGGCATGGTGAATGAAAGCCCCCCGCCCCACGGGGGGTTGGCATGGATGGGCCGCCTTGCATTCGCGGCGGGAGGGGGCTGGGTGCGGCCCACACGCCCCCTCCCTTTCCCGTTTCCCTGGGGCCGGGACCTGCACTCTCTCGCGAGATGCCCTTTCTTCCCACAAGCCCAGCAGGGTCCCCTCATGTGTGCCTGGGACCGGGGCACCGCCGGGGGGGGTTGTGTCGGCTGAGGACAGCTCGCTGTGATGTGGCCTGCCTGACCACATTTAAAACATGCCATGGCACTGATTAGGGAGTGCACGGCTGCCTGGATAGGTGAGAGTTGCTCCTCCCGGACCACGTGTTTAATGATATCGGCCAGGCTGGCTCCGATCGGTACTGAGCGTAAGATGTCTTTGGTGGTGGAATTACTCTGTTGTCTCAGGCATTCTATGAGTACTGGGCCTTTTGCCTCCGCAGGCAGGGTCGAGGCGTCTACTGCTGCCTGTAAGCGGTCCACAAACTGTGTGAAGCTTTCGCTTTCTGCCTGCTTTATGGTGGACCACGGCGACGGTTTTGTTACCACGCGAGAAGCGGCGCGAATCGCTTCTCTCGCAGCCCGGTTTGTTGCTCTAATTTCCTCAGGCTGCAGTTGTGCGGCTTGCTGCTGGGGTGTAATCACGTCATCATGCTTCCCTGTCAGCCTAGAGAGGCTTGAGCCATGTAGCTGTTGCCCCACCCCCGAAGCCTGGGCTAATAGATCTGTGCAGCGGTCTTTCCATTCTTGTTTAAAAACAATCATCCCAGCCCCATTAAAAATCATGCGGCTTATTTGTATAATGTCAAAGGGGAGTAAACTGTCACTGCTGAAAAGGCCGTCTATGAGGGTGGAGACTAGTGCTGAATCCATCCCTTTCTCTGAAATGGCTTTGACTATTGCCTGTATCTCCTTGGGATTTATCGGGCTATAGGTTCTTTGTGGGTTCTCATCTGACCCCGTGATTCTCACTGGAAAAGCATGAACTCCTGTCATAGGGGCCCACTCAGCACAAGCGATTTTTATTTTTCCCCAATCAGTGAATTCATATTGTGGTTGCTTTTCAGCATGGTTTAAAGCGTTGTTCGTTTTCGCTTTAAACCGCGTTGGTCCTGCTGTCTCCGTCTCTGAGTCCGAGCCAGACTCCGAGAGCTCCGTGGAGCTCTCGCAACTGCTCTTGCCAGACTCAGAGTCGGAAGTGAACTGGAGGGGAACTTCCGGTTTTCTGCGCGTTTTCACGCGGCTCCGGCCCCGCTCCTCCCCTCGGGGGTGGTGCCGATCCCGCCCCCTGGGCTTGCCCTGCCTCCCGCAAGGGGAGGTCGTTCCCTTGAATGGCAGCAGCACTGAGCGCGGCTCCCGACTGGGCATGCGCCCTCTGCTGTTCTCCCGCGCACGCGCATCAGCCAACATCCGGGGCTCACATCCGAGCATGCGCAGTTCCCCTTCTCCCCGCGCACGCGCATCAGCCAACATCCGGGGCTCACATCCGAGCATGCGCAATTCCTCCTCTCTTTGTCTCTCCTCACCGGGAGCCTCCGGGCCCCGCCCCTCCTCTTGGTTCGAGTGGGGGGGGGGCGCCGGGACCTGCACCGTCTCCTCAGCCTCCTTCAACCCTTCTCTAGCCGTTCTTTCTACTTCCTTGGCTTCCCGTGTTAACTCCTTCCAAAATGATCTCTCAGGCTGTTGTGTTTCCAGCGGTGGGCTACCCATGTGCGGGGGGGAATCGGGGGGGGGAACCGCGGGGGTTTGGGAATGTTCCGCGGGGGGGTGTGGACCCGACGAGCTCGGCGAGAGGGTCGGGGGGTTTCCCGGGGGCCCCGGGGCGTTTGTGGTCGAGCTCGGGGGGGAGGGAAGCGCGCCCGGTCCCCGCGAGTCCCCGCACTCAGAGAATCCGCTTTCTGTCTCGATCTGCGTCGTGGCCCCCACCCCCAGCTTGGGAGTGGCTAATAGGCACACGCGCGCAGCGCTCCAGATTTGTTGTTGCTCTAAAGCTTTGCGTAGAGCTTGTTCTACTTTCCCCCATGCCTTAAGGGCTTTGCCGCTCCCTGAGGTTTTCGTTTCCTCAGCTAATGCGGCCGTACACTTCTCCCAGATTTCTGAATGTAGTATTTCCACAGGACTACCAATTGTCCCAAATTCCATAAGCCTTGCAATAGCAAGGTTAAAATCTTTGAGCTTGCACTCAATCCCCCACTGTTTATGAAGTAGACTTACGACCTTCGCTATGGCTTCCATGGTAGCCGCGGGTCCAGGGACGTCTCCCTCGCTGCACTAGTCCAGCTGTGCAGCCGCCGGCGTCTCAGTCCAGGCGATCCCCGAGTCCCGGGTTGTACTCAGCCTCCCGGGTTTCCCGGCACCATTTGATGCCTCAAGGTGTGTGAGGCAGTGGCGACCTGGTTCAAAACCCGGCACGGCAGCTCGGCCTAGCCCCCAAGCTGCTCGGGCCACAGACACACAGCACCAATATGGCAGATGATCAAAATGGCGTTTTATTGTTCTACTTTGTGGGGTTATATAGTCGAGGTGGTTTCTCTACGTCAGGAGGGGGGACGGTGGGATGGTAAAAGTTAGTAAGGGGTGGAAAGCTACTGGGGTTATGAAGGGCTGTATTGTTTAGAGAAATTCTTATCACAGAGGAATGAAGAGGGAGGAAGGTTACACGCTGCCTCCTGCTTTCCGTTACATCGCGAAATCTTCCGTTCGCTCTTGTCCCTATTCTACCACAGTGAGGTTTGCCCATGTGAGCCAGAAATTGCGTCGATCATCTAACTTAAATGTTACAACACAGGAGAATACAATAAAAAGAAGCAAATATCTACACATCATCATCATCATAGCTATGTTCACTACACTGCTGCATATAATAAGATTCAATTACTACTGTCTGCGTTATAATAGCAGCTTGAGCACACAAACGGTTACAAGTAATATATCTTAAGGCTAAATTAATATGTCTTTAAGGTTAATTGTAATTCATCAGTGGCTTCAAATAATGCTGTTGCTTGAGCTAATATAAGCTCAGGTTGCTGAAGCCACTTGTCGAAGTAGATCTAAATTTCTAATCTGATTATGAATATATCTACAGTCTTCACACCTAAGTAAACCGCCTTTGATGTCAGCAGTATAAAAGGGTCTACTAACAACAGTCACACTGCAAATATGCAGCGGCCCAGCCCCTGCATTGACAGGAGGGCTCTTTGGCTACTGTAATGCGTTCAAACCACAGCGTCCATATTATCTCATACAGTTCTGTCACATCAGGTATTTCGGGAATAACACGCTGCAAAACATACTACAGTAGCTGTCGGACAGGATCTAATCGTCGTCTCCACCTGTTGCGTCTTCTGCGTGGTTCGTTACTTGCGGCGTCTTGCTGACTGTCAGCCACAGTTTCACCCACTTGGCTGGAATCCACTGTGGCGTCTTTCCACCTGTAATTACACAAGCATACCCGCGTCCCCAGGTTAGCAATTGTTGAGGGCCTATCCATTGATTACTTGTAGGGTCCCAAATTTGAACCATGACACCGTCAGGAAATCCCGACATGTTCTGGGTCTGCATAAAATGTTGTTGTATTGGAGTACGAAATTTGCTTTGCAAGGTGTTACTGGCTAAAACAGGATTCTTCCAATTCAACACATGTAATGCTTTTGACAAGACCTCTGGGGGGGTGAGAGACAGTTCCCCCTCTCTTTTCAAAACAGCAAGTAATCGTTTGATGTCTTGATGTCGGCGCTCGACAATCGCTTGTCCCGTGCTATTATACGGAACACCATGCTGTAAGGTAACATTCCAGCGAGACAAAAACTGTTTAGAGACTGCACTAGTGTAATTTGGTCCGTTATCGGTTTTAATAACGGATGGCACGCCAAGTACAGCAAAAACTTCTAACCAATGGCGACATGTTGCACGAGAAGAGGCTTTAGCAGAAGCTGTAGCCCAAATGGCTTTGCTAAATGTGTCAACAGTGACATGTATGTGCTTCAGACGGCCGAAGGGAGGAAACACAGTAATATCTGTCTGAAAGCACTCACGAGCAGCTAAGCCTCTGGGATTTGTGCCATGTTCTTGCAGAACAGGCAACCTGGCACAATCAGGGCAAGCAGCAATAATTGAACGTACATCGTCACGAGACAAATTGAATTCTGCTTGCAGGGCACGAGCAGATTGATGGAAAAATTCGTGTGATTTAAGAGCAGTCTCGAACATGTCTTTTGTCGTCTGTGCGCTGGCACTCACAGCAGCATCAATAACTGCATTCCCTTCTGTAAAAGGACTATTTACACTGGTGTGACTTCTCACATGGCAACAGAAAAAGGCATTTTTCCTATTAGCTATCAAATTATGCAATACAATAAATTTCTTCAATAACAAGGCATTAGATACATGACCAAGAAAAGAATTTTCCATTCGGGTAACAACAGAAGCAACGTATGCGGAATCAGTTACAATATTTACGGGTTCATCAGTAAATGCAGTAAATACTAAAATAACAGCTTCAAGCTCTAACAGTTGCACTGAAACAGAAGGGCCTTTATGTACAACAGACTGCCACTTACCATCAAGGTAAACAGAAAAGCCATATTTTTGTGTTTTGCCACTAGCATCTGTAAATGTAGTGACTGCTCCTGAAATGGGAGTATGGCTGGTAAAAGTTTTCATCGTCAGCATCAGCTGTGTTGCAAAAAAAGGGTGAGCTGGATAATGATTGTCAATTGCAAGGCCTAGCAATGCTGTTGCTAATAATTCTGACAGCTGTTGCCATTCCATGATGACAAGATCAGTTAACATAGGTAACACAACCTTAACAGGATCAATTCCAAATACATGTCGAACACGGTTTCTGGCTTTTAGTAATAAAGCTCCTAATGCATCTAATTTGGAAACAATTGTTTTGGAGAAACGTGCAGCAGTAAAAATCCATTCTAATAAGAAGAATTTATGCTTCGGGTCTTCCTGGCCTATAAAAGCATAAATTTCAGTAGGCAAAACCCGTACATACAACACAATTGGGAGAGTTGGATCATAGCGATATGCCTGAGTAGCTGCTATTTTTGATTCAATATTAGCCAAGGCCTGGGTAGCTTCTGTGGAGAGATCCACCTGCTCATCAATACGGTGAGCAGCACGCAAGAGCTTATGAAGTGGTTCTAACTCAGTGTTAGTAATACCAGCCCAATTGCAAAGCCACTGAATGTCACCTACAACTTGTTGTACTTCTTGCACAGTACGTAACTGCTTTCGGATGGATAATTTTTGAGGCTGTATTCTGCTTAAGGTGACTTGCATACCAAGATATAACCAAGGCTCTGTTCTCTGCACTTTCTCAGGAGCTACATTCAACCCCCAAGATTTCAATTCACCTAAAAGACTTTGTTCATCAGTGCTGCTCAATGGCTCTTTGGAGGCAATAAGAATGTCATCCATATAATGATAAACAATCTTATCCTGGTGACACTTGCGCCATCGGGCGAGAGCTAAATCTACAAACCATTGACAAATGATAGGGCTATTCCGCATCCCCTGTGGGAGTACGACCCATTCATACCTTTTTGTAGGTGCTTGGTTATTGATTTCAGGAACACTAAAGGCAAAACGAGCAGTGTCATCAGGATGTAAAGGAATAGTGAAAAAACAATCTTTCAGATCAATGACAAAAAGTACCCATTCTTTAGGCAAAGCAGCTGGGGAAGGCAACCCTGGTTGAAGTGCACCCATAGGTTGCATTTGCTGATTAACAGCTCTCAGATCATGTAAAAGTCGCCACTTTCCAGATTTTTTCTGAACAGTAAAAATGGGAGTATTCCATGGGCTATGTGAAGGTTTGATATAGCCTAATTCAAGTTGTTCTTGCACTAACTGTTGAATATGACCGACCTTTTCTGCGGTGACTGGCCACTGAGCGATCCAGACAGGTGTATCTGTTAACCATGTCAGTTTCAAGGTTGGTTGGTCGTGCTCAGTGGCCATCACCCTAAATTTGGACAGGCTAGGACAAGATTCCATTGTGATAAGACATCTCGGCCTAAGATCCATAAGGGAGTTTGCATCACATAAGGTTTCACCTTAGCTACATTCCCTTCAGTATCACAAATGCGAATTAAAGATGTACTTTGCATTGTAGCTGCTGTACCTGAGATGCCTAAAACTGCACCTGTAAGGTTCTGCAAGGGCCAATTGCCAGGCCAAGCTGCCCTTGGCACAATGGTTATATCGGAGCCTGTATCAAGCATCATGCGAGCAGTAATTTGTTTAGACGGTGTAACAACATTGTCATGTGCAAGTGACAGTGTTACCTCTCTGGTAGGTCGGGTGTGTGAAATAGGTTCAACAAATCCTATCAGTGGACCGGTGCTGCCAAAAGCATTCTCTCCCCTACACAATGCTCTTTTCCGTGGAATCCTGTCATGGAAAGGCACTAGTTGAGCTACCTTGCTACCTGCAGGGATAAACATAGGAGGCAAAAAGGTCATTAACATGACATAAATCACACCAACATAATCACTGTCAATGACACCAGGGAGCACAAACAGTCCCACTTGTGATGCAGAGGAACGCCCAAAGACTAAAGCAGAAAGTTCATAACCAAGCGGTCCTTTTGTTGTTGTAGCAACTGTATGAACAGTACTGTCAGTCAGGTTCACTGACTCTGCCAGGGTGAGATCGGCCCCTGCACTTCCAATGGTTTCGGCGCAGAGATGGTCGAGACACCAGCGGTCATTGCCGAGTGCTGGTACCGGGGAGGTTTTTGTATGGCCGCGCCCCCCTCGCGGCTTTTCAAGTTTCCCTGATGAGACGCGGTTCCTAAAGGGGTCCCGTCTTTTCTGTAACGCGAGCGACACTCAGCAGCCCTATGGCCAAATTTATCACACCGCTTACGAGTCCCTGCGAAGGCGGAAGTGCTGGTCCCTGGTGCACGGTGGCGGGCGGGGCAGGTCTTTCGGCTGTGACCAAGACAACCGCAATTATAACATTTCAGACCACGATCTCCCGTGCCTTGCTGTGGCTGCGTCTGCAAAGCAGCAGCAAGTGCTGTGGCATGAATACGTGCCTTTTCCATCTCCTCCTCAAGGGGAGCTTTAGAACAAATCTCAATCATCTGAATAAGAGTAGAGCCAGACGGCAGTGTGGCTATAAGGCGCTTACACAGAGAGTTCGCGTTTTGTGTGGCAATTTCTTTCACCATAGTATCTTCCAGAGTATGTGGAACATCAGGGGCAATTTCCACACCTTCTCTTATGCGATCCACGAAGGCTAAGAAAGGCTCATCCTGTTTCTGCTTAATGTGTAAATAGGGCTGTTTTGGTTTCCCTACTTGCGGCAGCACAGAAAAGGCATCTAAGGCTGCTAACTTAGATTGCGATAGAACATGAGGGTGTATAGCAGCCTGGCGCTGTGGATCACGAAAAGCGCCGTTTCCCATTAACTGATCAAGTGATGCTACCCGCAAAGGATCTCCACTGGGTAGCTCTAAATTAGACAGCTGCAATGCTTCCAATCGCTCTTGCCACTTATTAAGGAATAGCATGTAACTTGTGGGACCTAAAATCAGTTCAAAAATACTTTTAATATCAGCAGGCACTAAGTTCTGGTATTTAATTACAGCTTCCACCTGCCTACGAATAAGGCGATTGTCAATACCATAGTCCATTACAGCCTTTTGTAACTTAGCAATTGTAGTCCAATCTAGTGGTGCCCAGTCATTTCCTGTTGGTGTGGAAATGGCAGGTGCAGCAACAAATTGAAAATCTCCAGTCATTTCTGCATTTGTTATAATGCCTTTCCAACGTTTATGCATGTCAAAAGTAGGATCTGTCGGAGGCAATGTAACTCCTCCTTGTTCTAGTTCTTGGCGTTTGTCTCCTTGTATCCACCTTTTAAACCGTTCTCTAAGAGAGTCTGACACAGTGTCCTGATTCATGCCGGGACTTTGTTCGTGGCATCTCTGTATGGATTCTTTTTCTGCTACAGTGATCCCAGCATTAGGGCCATAGCTACTTCGCAGAAAGAAATCTGCTGATTCTAGGGACATGTCCCCTGCTTTTACAGCTTGAATAATTTTTTCTCGGGTGTTTTGGACCCAAACCTCTTGTTGCCGCCTGTTATCACCTTCTAATTCTGTGAGTTGTGTCTCAATATTCTTGAGCCCTTCTACTACCGCCTGATGAGCCTTTTTATATGCATCTTTCACTTGCTTTGATTTCGCCCCTCTGTCTAACCTTCGCATTTCATCTAACAAGTCTGTCATGGCTGCGGTTTGTTTACTCAGTAGCTCACGCAGCTTAGCATCTGCAACGTCCTCCGGCAGTGGAACAGAAGCTGGATCAACGTCCATAGGTGCCGGGGGGGCAGACGGAGAGGCAGAAGGAGAAGCGGCTGCACCTTGAGCCAATTGTTCAGGTGGTTCTTTAACAGGTTCAGAGGGGATACCATCCCATGGAATAAGTACATCATCATAAGGCCCTTGTGCTGGGGCAGCAACAGTATTTGCCGGCAGCGGAACGGCCGCAGCAGTTCTCTCTTCTGCCGTTCAAAAATGTCTTTTACTACAGCCTGCACATCTGCTTCAGCGTGAATATGTTCAATTAAATGCCGGACCCGCCGGTAAATCTTTGCTAGACCTTTAGCCTCTTTATGGCCGGATTGAATAGCTTCTCACAGGTCTGTGCCTACTTGGACCCAGGCATCTTTTGAAAAAACTTGCGCTGTATCTGTAATCAGCCCTCTCCGCTTTGCCCAGTATAGTAAATTAGTCAAATCAGCACGGTCAAGCGGAGAGTCCCGTTTCTGCCCTGCACGAACAAGGGCTTCCACGGTGGCTTTTTCCACTGCCGATACGGCATTCCCCATCCTGCTCTATTCTTTTTTCTCTCGACTCACCGGTCGACGTGGCCACAACGCGTCACTCTCGAACGCCCGGTCGCAACCGCAGCGGGGTTTCTTCTTCTTAGCCCCTTCCGACTTCATAAAACGACACCGCTCTAGTCACAGTATCACGTCGGGCTCACCACAATGTGGGGGGCAGAGGCAGGAGACAGACAGCAAATCAATATGATTTGGAACTGAAACCTTTATTCCTCGTTTTCTTTGCTACTTTTCTACAAAATCACACAGAAGCCATACACTACGTGATTGGATTATTCAGCTACAAACCCAGCCCCGTAAATGTTACAACACTCCTGATTGGTTAGGTATAACGTAGGGAACTAGGTATTTTCTTATCAGAAGAGGGCCTCTCCAGATGTCTACTTTCCCTAAACTGTGCATTCCTTCGTGCAATTTATAGCTTTGTTTACCTTCTTACTTTCTTCAAGGGCGAACTGCCCTTGAGAAGCTGCACGTACCAGTGCTTGCAGTCATAAAAGTTTTCTATACAGAGGCTGCAAGCTGAGTGCACCCACAAAGGCC
>JAMPIT010000532.1:0-23608 GCA_026261815.1 Monarcha castaneiventris obscurior | reverse complement strand
TCCCGAGGGGGTGTCCCTGTCCCTCTCACCCCAGGGCATTCCCGAGGGGGTGTCCCCGTCCCTCTCAGCCCAGGGCATTCCCGAGGGGGTGTCCCTGTCCCTCTCACCCCAGGGCATTCCCGAGGGGGTGTCCCTGCCCCTCTCACCCCAGGGGATGCTCAGGGCTCTCCATCGTTCTCACCCCAGGGAATACCTGGGGGGGTCTCCCTCCCTCCCACCCCTGTGCCAGGGGGATGCCTGGGGGAGTCTCCATCCTTCCCAATCCAGGGCATGCTCGGGGGTCTCTGTCCCCCTGGCCCTGGGGGATGCTCGGGGGTCTCCATCCCTCTCACCTCAGGGAATGCTTGTGCAGGGCTGGGGACCAGGGGCTCTGTGTCCCTCTCAGCGCTGACTGTGCTCGGGGGGTGGGGGCTCTCCGACCTTCTCACACCTGGGGAGGCCGGGGGGGTCTCTGTCCCTCTCAGCCCTGGTGTGACCCCGCCCAAGCATCAGCGGGGTGAGAGGGACAGACACACCCCCAAAGCCCCACAAGCATCTCCCGAGAATCCCGAGGGGAGAAGGACAGAGACCCTCACTGGGCACCGAGTGGGGTGAGAGGGACAGAGACCATCCCCAGCCCCGATCATTCCCAGACCAGAGAGGGTTGGAGACCCCCTGGGACTCCCCAGGGAGGAGAGGGACAGAGACAACCTCGGCTCATCCGTCCTCCTCTCCCATGGGATGGATCGGGGGGAATTGCCCTCCTCCTATCAGAGGGGGCCAGGGTGGTCTCTGTCCTCCTCCTGTTTGGAGGGGCCAGGGAGGTCTCCAGCCTCCTTGCCTTTAAGGGGGCCAGAGGTTGTCCCCATCCCCATCCCCTTTGGGGCAGATGGGGGATGTCTGCATCCTCCTCCCCTATGGGGTGCCTGGGAGGTCTCTGTCACCCTCTCATTTTAGGGGGCCCAGGGCTGGTCTCTGTCCTCCTCACCCCATTGACGTCTCCATCCTCTTCCTCTTTAGGGGACCCAGGGGGTCTCCATCCTCCTTACCTTTGGGGGAACCATAGGGGTCCCTGTCCTCCTCTGCTATGGGAGGTCTGGGGGAGCCTTCATCCTCCTCCCCTAATGGGGGGGCCAAGGTGGTCCCCATCCTCCTCTCCCATGGAAGAGGCCCAGGGTCATCTCCAACCTCCTCCCATATGAGGAGGCCGGGGGTCTCCATCCTCCTCCTTTTTAGGGGGGCCAGGATTTTCTCCGTCCTCCTCCCATTTGGGGGCCGGGGTGACTCTGCCCTCCTTGCCTTTGGGGGGCACTGGGCGGTCTCCATCCTCCTGGCCCAGGGGAGAAGCCACGGGGAGGTCTCCATTGGCTTCCCCTTGCGGGGCCCGGGGCTTTGATGCCCGAGCCCTGGGCAGGAGAACAGGACGCCACAGGGCCAGGCCTGGAGAGCAGCTGTGGGTTTATTCGACGCCGGCAGCGAGGGGGACAGCTCCAGCACAAACTCACTCGGCCCTTCTTCGCACAGCACTGCCTTTTGTGCTTTTTATACTTCATGTGCACATTAGACTTTCCTAACCTTCACATTGCAACACATTTTCTAATCACATGATGGTGCCAGCCCTTGTGGCGCCTGTGCGGCTCCTGCACGGGGTGGTCGTCAGCCTCCTGGTGCTCGTTTGGGATGAAGGCTCAGGAGTCTTCCTCAGCCTTGAACTTTTCACCTCTGTTTTCTGCACAGGCTTTATAAGACTGGCTGCTCAAATAGCCATTGGTCAGCTTTTGCACTCAGCTTGTTCTGCTAAATCTGCTGCTCTAAAAGGTGCTTCATTCACATACCCTGGCACACAGGAACTGCTTCTTTCTGCACAGCTACAGCTTTTGGCATCGCTCAAGCTTTATCTCCTTGCCGAGGCATCACCACCTCCTGGTTTCTTAGGTTAGAACAGCCACAATGAAAACCTCACCAATGGCTCAACTCCCCAGCTCCCAAGGAAAAGAAAGGACAAGTTGTAAAGTTCTTCAAACGTTTCTCCTGCTTGGCTGCAGAAGTTGTGCTGCACTCAGAGTGTGAAAAGCCAAGAGAAGCTGCAGTGGTGGCAAATCTTTTGACAGAAGCTGCACCTTGTTCTCCAGGAAAGGTTCTTGAGCAGAGCAAACAGGACTGTGCAGAAGATTCCTGGAAATCTGAAACAGCTTTCCATAAGCGAAATAAAAATGGACAGAATTGATCCAAGATGTTTTCCTTTATTTATTTCCGTGCTCCCTTTTTCCATGTTGCACTATTTCTCCATCCCACCAATTCCAAATGGATCTCACCTCTAAGATCTATGACTTGGTGAGTTTTAGACACTCTGGAATACCATGAGCTGCACACAGTTTGCCTTCCCCTGTTTTTGTTGGGAAGCAATGCTGGAGACAGAAGTGCAGTGCTTGGGTGGGGCCCGAATTCCAGAGGCAGGGAATGTGCCCCGGCAGTGTCTGAGCCTCAGCAGGGACAAGGCCCAGCAGCAGCCGAGGGGATTCCTCTGCCAGCGTGCGGGAGTCAGGACTCTGGATCTGGGCTGAACCCGGCAAAGTTCCCGTGTTTGGCCACACTCAGGGGCTGCCCCCGGGGCGCGCGGAGCTCGGCCGTGGGGCGCGTGGGGCGAGCGGGGAACGGACACGCGGACACTCGGACACGCGGACACTCGGACACTCGGACACGCGGACACTCGGACACGCGGACAAACGGCCCCGGCGCTTCAGTTGCAGCGGCAGCAGCGGCGGCGTCTTCAACACTCTGCATCTCTTTCTCCTGCTCCTCCTCTCACTCTCCCGCTGTCCCTCTCCCTCTCTCACGGTCCCGGTCTCCCTTTCCCGGTGTCCCCCTCCCCTCCCGGTCCCCCTTTCCCGGTGTCCCCCTCCCCTCCCGGTCTCTCCCCCTCCCCCTGCCGGGCCGGGCCATGCCCCAGGCCCCTCCCCGGCCCCGGCCGTCCCGCCGCGGTCTCGCCTCCGCCCGGCTCTCGCCGTCCTGGCTGTGGCGCGGCCGGGCGGGCATCAGTGCCTGGGGCTGGGGCGGCATCGCCACCCTTGGGCTCCGCCTGGCCCGAGCCCGGCCCCGGCCCCGGCGCGGGGTCCAGCTCCGGCCCCGGCGCCGGCGCCTCCCGGGGCCCGCGGAGGACACACGGGGCGCGGCCGCTGCCGCCGCCTCCGCTGCGGCTTCCCCGGCCCGAGCTCCGCCGCTCTGGAGCGCGGCCGCCGGCCCCGAGCCGCCGGTGTCCCGTGGGGATGGGGATGCCCGGCCCGGGGCGCTCGGGGGGCGCTCGGGGGCCGTGTCTGGCCCCGGGCCGAGCGCTGACGGCCGCGTGTCGCCCGCAGGGACGGCGCAGGAGGCCCTGCAGGAGCGGCACCGGCTGGGTTCGCTGCTGGGCAGCGGCGGCTTCGGCAGCGTCTGCTCGGGGACGCGGCTCGCGGACGGAGCCCCGGGGAGTGGCGGGGCCGGCGGCGGGCGGAGGAGGAGGAGGAGGAGGAGGAGGAAGGAAGGAGGAGGAAGGAAGGAGGAGAAGAAGGAGGAGGAGGAGGAGGCCGGGGCGCGTTGGGGCGGGCGGCGAGCTGAGGCCGCTGCTGGCCCTTGCTCGCAGGTGGCCATCAAATGCGTGCCGCGGGAGCGCGTCCGGCCCTGGGGCGAGCTGGTGAGTGAGCGGGGCCAGCGGCAGAGCCGGGCCGTGCCGGGCGGCGAGGAGCCGGGGCCCGGCGGGGCGGGAGCCGCCGGGAGCCCCGCAGGGAGAGCGGGCGTGGGGCGAGCGGGGGGCGCGGAGCAGCCCGGGCTGGCTGAGGGGTCCCAGAGGCCCGGCACGGCCTCAGCCCCGCTGACGGCACCGCGCTCCTCCCGCAGCCCGACGGCGCCCCTGGAGATCGTGCTGCTGGCCAAGGTGTCCCCTGGCTGTGCCGCTGTCATCCGGCTCCTGCAGTGGCTCGAGCTCCCCAGCAGCTTCTTGTTGGTGCTGGAGCGTCCGGAGCGGTGCCAGGAGGTTCCTGCCGGCTTTCCTGGCGGAGCGGAGGCTCCTGCCCGAGGAGGAGGCGCGGGGGCTGTTCCGGCAGCTGCTGGAGGCCGTGCGGCGCTGCACCAGCTGCGGGCTCCTGCACCGGGACATCGAGCCCGAGAACATCCTGCTCGACCTGGCCACGGGACAGCTGAAACTGATCGACTTCGGCTGTGGCGCCTTCCTCCAGGACACAGCCTACACCCAGTTTGCAGGTGAGCCCTCCCAGGGGATGCTCCCGGGCATCTCATGGCCCAGCCTGGGTGTGGCACCGGGGTTTGCCCTCGTTGTTCCCAGGATGGGATTAATTCTTGAGCCAAGTCGCTTTTGGTTGGGGCTGGGAGGGGCCAGTTCCTGGCCCTGCCGACAGCCTTCAGCACCCACCCTGCCCTGGGCTGGGGCTGGGGCAGCCAGCCCGACAAACACCCCCATGGGGGTGGCAGAGAGGGGGGTCAGAGCCCGGGCCCCGGCCGGTTTGGTGTGCAGGCGAGGAAGGGCCTGGACTGCTCCGCTGCCCTTGCTTGCCCGCGCTCATTAATGTTTTTTGGGGCAATGCGGGCAGGGAGGAGAGTGGGTTTTCCCCAGCTCTGGGTGGGTTTTTCATTTGCATGTCATGGTTGGGCCTCCCCAGGGCTTCCGCTGCCCTCTTCCAGTACCAGTGGCTTCTTTTCCAACCCCAGGTTTGTACTCAAGTCCCAGGTGCTGGCGAGAGGGCAGCGGGTGACCCCGTGTGCCACTGGGGCAGCCCCCGCATGCCCAGGGATGCTGGGGCAGGGCTCTGGGAGCAGCAGCATCCCCTGATGAGCTCGGGCTGTGTTCCATAGGAACCCTGTCCTACAGCCCACCCGAGTGGATCCAGCACCAATGCTACCACGGCCAGGCAGCAACCATCTGGTCCCTGGGCCTCCTGCTGTAGCACCTGGTGGTGGGGAAGCACCCGTTCAGGAGGGGCCAGGAGATCATCTGGGGGCACATCCTGTTGCCACGCCGGCTCTCTCCAGGTGGATCCTCATCTCTGCGGCATGGGGGGAGCAGCAGTGCTGGGAGACAGCAGCGGGCTCAGGAGCATCCCGCTCTGGCAGCTGCTGAGGAGGTGGCACATGTCCTGCTCTGCTGCTGCCCTGCAAGGCACAGAATCCATGGGGAAGTTTAGGCCCAGCTCTGGGCACACCCAGCATGGCCTGGGCACGGGAACGGGGGGCAAAGCAGGTGGGATCCTTCTCCAGCTGACTGGTGGTTTCTGGTTTGTCTCCCCAGAGTGCCAGGATGTTATTAAGAGGTGCTTGTCCCTGCAGCCCTTGGACAGGCCGTCCTTGGAGGAGCTCTTCAATGATCCGTGGCTGCAGGGTGTTCATCTGCCCTAGAAGATGGGAGAGATCCACGGGCACAGTCTGATCCAGGGGCCTGGCAGGTAACAGCCCCACACATCTCCTGGCAGTCAGTGGCAAAGCAAACCAGACTCTTTTGTCCTGCCTGTAGCTCTGAGCAGGGATCATCAGAAGGGAACACGCAGCTCTTGGGCTGCAGCTGAGCTGGAGCTGAGCTGCTCTGGCAAGCACTGGTGGCCACCATCCCCCCTGGTTTTGCTTGTCTGGTTCATTGATGGCTGGGGCCCTGGGCAGAGCCCTGACAGCCTGGTCTGGCCCCCAGGGAAGGAGAAGGAGCCCCTGGAGAAGCTGTACCAGGAGGGGCTGCTGCTGCTGGAGACACCAATGACGATCTCAAGGCTGACAACCTCTTCCTGGAGCTGGCCAGCGGCAGCTGAAGATGATGGACTTTGATTCTGGCACCTTCTTCAAAGCCACGCTCCACGCCCAGTGTGCAGGTGAGGCCACAGGCAGGGGGATGCTCCCAGATCTGGGCATGGCACGGCCTGGCCGGGCACCAAAGGTTCCCCCTTTGCTGGGGCGGCTGCAGCGAATTCTTCAGGCGGCTGCCAAGCTGCTTTTGGGCTCTGGGCAGCTGCTGAGGAGGTGGCTGTGCCATGGCTGGCTGCAGGCTGGGCACATGTCCTGCCCTCCTGCTCTGCTCCCAAAGGCAGCAATGCTGGCAGCTTTGGGCCCAGCTCTGAGCACGGCCAGCACGGCCTGGGCACTGCGGGCGGCTGGGACAAGGGGACAGGAGGCTTCAGCTGCTGGGCGGTTTCTGCTTTCTCTCCTTGCAGCCGGGCCCTGCGCATGCTGAGGCTGCTCTGGGCTCTGCCAGGGCTCTGCTGGGGCTCAGCCCCGGGCACGGCTGGGCCCGCTCTGCCCTCACAGGGCTCTGGCAGCTTTGCAGCAGATGAGCCCCTTGCGAGCACAGCGACGGAGCTTTCTGCTTGTGCAGGGGAGTGAGACTCTGGTGTGGGGGGGTAGAGGCAGGAGACAGACAGCAAATCAATATGATTTGGAACTGAAACCTTTATTCCTCGTTTTCTTTGCTACTTTTCTACAAAATCACACAGAAGCCATACACTACGTGATTGGATCATTCAGCTACAAACCCAGCCCCGTAAATGTTACAACACTCCTGATTGGTTAGGTATAATGCAGGGAACTAGGTATTTTCTTATCAGAAGAGTGCCTCTCCAGATGTCCAATTTCCCTAAACTGTGCATTCCTTCGAATTTATAGCTTTGTTTACCTTCTTACTTTCTTCAAGGGCGAACTGCCCTTGAGAAGCTGCACGTACCAGTGCTTGCAGTCATAAAAGTTTTCTATACAGAGGCTGCAAGCTGAGTGCACCCACAAAGGCCTCAGCACTCTGGTGCAGGCCAGGAGATTGCAGTCAGGGACACACATCCCACTGGCAAGAACCCAAACTCTCCTCAGTCCCAGCTGAATGCCTGGATCTCCACAGGATGTTCTGTGTGTCCCACTCTTCCTTCCTTTGGGCTGGAATTGTGCCATTGCACTTTCTTCCTCCTCTAGCAGTGCCCCGAGTGGGCCAAAGCTGGCTAGTGGGCCGTGTTCCTGAGGCACTGCAGGCTGGAGCTGATGGATGAGGAATTGCCCTTCTCCAGTGCCAAAGCAGAGCAAAAAGCCCTCAGTGGGACTTGGCATCTTTGAGAACCCCCTGACGATTTCCAAGGGAATGTGCAGCTCATTCGCAGGGTGAGAAGGAAGGGCATCTTCTCCATGAGTTGAGGTGGAACAGAGTTTAGATTCCCAGTCCTGCTTGGAGCTGGCAGGGCAAAAAGCAATTTCCTATTGCTTCAACCACAATTTAAAATAATAGTTTTGGATACAAACGCCAGTGTCTTTTAAAAAAGGACAGCTGAGGTCAGTAAGTTAGATCAATGCCATCAGCATATTTACAAATACCTGAGTGGTCTTTTTGAAAAGATCAGTTACCTCTTAATCCAGAGTTACAAAAGATTTTTCACTACACATTTGGGTTTTGGTTTTATGTTTCATAATATTTTCTGGTTTTCTCTTTTGTTTCTTTTTTTTTCTATTAATTAAACAGAAAACACATCCTAAATGATGGAGCAGCACTGCTGAACACGGGGACACGCAGAGGGACCAGAAGCAGCTGCCTCTGTCCCCCTGAAGCTCCAAGGGCCAATCTCTGAGCAGACACGGCTGGCAGAGACTCGCAGGCTCCCTGTTTGCTGTGCTGCCCCACTTGTGAGCGGCCCAGCTCTGCGTGAGGCACAGGGAGAACAAGGGGCAGCTCCCTGCCAGCCCCGCAGCCCAGGGAGCCCTCGGGCCCCGGGGCTTGGGGCACTGTCAGCAGCCGCTGCTTCAGCGCCCGCTGCTGCTGGCACTGACAGCAACACCCAAATTGTGGCTGATGCCGAGGGAGCAGCAGCAGGGCCTGCATCTGATCCCTGGCTCTGGGGCAGGGCTGGACAAATGACCCCCACAGCAGCAGCAGCAGCAGCAGCAGCAAATGGAGCTGCCTTTCAGCACAGCCCCTGCCACTGTTCCCTCCCGTTTGCAGCGGTGCCACAGCAGCCTGGGGCACCTGGGAGCCCTCAGTGCCAGCAGGGCCTGGAGATGGCAGCCCTGGGCTCCTGGAGGGTGTGCAAGGAGCAGAGGTGGGCACTCCCTGGCCATGTGGAGCTTCCAGCTGGAAAAGGCTGCTGTGAGCAGGCAGCTCCAAGGGCAGAGAAAGGAGGGTCTGGAGCACTGGATCTGTGCCAGTTCCACAGCCCTGGGCAGCAGCCACCGAGCCCCGGGGGCACCGAGGGCACAGCAAGAGGGACAAAAGCAGTCAAGTGCAGAGACTGGGAAGGGCGAGAGCTGGCAGCAGGAGCAGCTGCTCCATTGCACTCTTGGAGAAAGCTCTTGGCTGTTTCAAAGCGCTGAGAGGCGTGAAGGGCACAGAGGAGGCCACACCAAACAATGCTCCTGTTTTCACACCCTCCCCTCTGCGTGTCCCAGAAGGAATTGCATGAACTGTATTCTTCTCTCCAAGCCGTCTCGTTCAGCATGAACAGCTTAGCACCAGGAGCTGGAGGAGCTGAAGCCTTAGGCCACAAGAGCTGAGCAAGAGGAGACTTTTTGGGCAGAGTAATGCTGCTACAATGGACCTGGCTGAATGCAGCAGACAGAATCCTGGAATTACAGAATCCTTTCTGTTGGAAAAGACCTCTGAGTTCATCAAGTCCAACCCTTAACCCAGCACAGTGAAGCTGAGCACTAAACCACATCCCTGAAGTGCCAAGGCCTGAACAAGAGGCCTGACTGAGGCCTGAACAACAGGCCCTGAACCAAAGGTGACCTCTGGGTGAACCTTCCAACCAAAGGTTATCTTTGTATCTGCTCATTACCGAAATATGCATGGTCATTAGCGCTGTGATAGATGTATCCACTCATTAGTGAAACATGGATTGACCTTTCTGCGTTTAGAAGCTGGACAAGGCCATGAAATCTGACCTCTGGGCTTGTTTGGGGCTACATGGTCAAAGTCAACTCCTTTGGCTCCTCCTTGAGCCCTGGCCAGGCTTAGGAGGAAGCCAAGAGGAGGATGAAACCAGATGTTCCTGCACTAGAAGTGCTGTCAGTTTGTTTATTCAGCACTGTCAAAGCTGGGCCCTCTCCCAGCGGGGTTGGAGCCTCAGCTGTGGGTGGAGGCCGCTGCAGGAATTCCCAGTGTCCGGGAGTGGCTCCAGTCCTTGGCTGGGACAGCTTCCCCCAGCTGATGTGTGGCTCTGGGGGATGGGAAAGTCTGAGGGGAACTGCTGCTGGATCTTGGTTAATCACTGGGGACAATCTTTGGCAGTGATGATTGGGGGCATTGCTGAGCTGCTCCTTTTGGGATTCTTTGCAGTCTTGCATTATAATAAATCACACAGTTCCTTCAGTTGGTGTCTGTGTCTGTGGTGCTGACCCTGCCCACGGGCAAAACTGACACTGGGGGCCCAGAGAACCAAAGGTGCCTTGTGACCCTGCGGGGCCTCGTGTGACCAAGGGGCCATTGTGACACTGTGGGGCTCATGGAACCAAGGGGCCAGTGTGACACTGTGGGGCTCATGGAACCAAGGGGCCAGTGTGACACTGTGGGGCTCATGGAACCAAGGGGCCATTGTGACACTGTGGGGACTCGTAGAACCAGGGCTCCATTGTTCTCTCCCTGGCACTGCCCAGTGCAGCCTCTCCCTGCCCCTGCAGAGCAGCAGAGTCAGGGCTGGCCCTGCAGCAGGAACTGGAGGCACTGCAGCTCAGGGACAGCCACTCTGTGTCTGGAATGCTCAGGAGATGCTCAGCTCGGGCAGCTCCTGCAGCCCCAGGGCCAGCCCCGCTGGCCAGCACAGCAGCAGAGAGTTGGCCCCGGGGCTCCTCAGGCAGCTCCTGCTGGCCCAGGCCCAGGGCAGCCTCTTGCCAGGGCTCCTGTGCACACACACGGGCTCCTGCTCTGCTCCTGGCCCATGCCAGCTGCCCACAGAGCCTTTGCCAGGGGAACACGTCTGTGCTGGCCTGAGCAGCCCTTGCTGCAGCCCCTGCCCTGCTGCCCAGAGCCCCCGAGCTGGGGGTGCTGCTGTGCAGAGCACGGGGGCTGTGCTGCCCGGGGCCCTGGGCTGGCTCTGCTGGGCTCTGCTGCTCAGCCTGGGAGCCAGAGGAGCTGCTGCTGCTGCCTGCACTGACCCCCTCCCACACAGGCTCTGCTGTGCCCATGGAGGCTGCTCAGGGCTGCCTGCCTTGTTCCAGGGCTGCCCCGTGGCCTTGGGGCTGCCCTGCATCCTCCTGGGGAAGTTCCCTGAGGGTCAGAGCACTCAGTGCCCACACTCCTTTCCCTGTGCCTGCTGTGTCCCCTGGGCTGCAGAGCTCTCCTGGCTCCCAGCAGACATTCAGTCCTTTATCTCTGCCTGACCCCAGCCTGGGCAGGACTCTGCTCCAGGGCTCCATTCACTGCTGACTCCATGGGCCGGGCTGTCCCTGCAGATCCTCTGTGCTCTCCTGGCAGCTTCTGGTGTCCTACAGAAAAGTGCTCACCTGCCACCAGAGCCACCACGAGCTGCAGAGCCCCAGGCAGGTGACCTGGAGATCATTTGTCACCTCCATGGCCATGGGCCACCAACACACAACACCTGAGCCAGCCCTCAGCCCCTGAAGTACCACGGTGGGACCCTGATCTCACTGCACTGACGCCAGGGACAAACAAGCAAAGCAGTGAGATTCTGCAAAATCCATTCCTTGGGCTTCTCCTGGAGACTAAGTTAGTAAAAAGAGCCCAGCCCTTGGGCAGTGCACCAAGGAAATGCCCTTTGCTGGTGGAGCTGCTGTGCTGGAGCCCGGCTGTGTCCCAGCAGTGCCCATGGGCTGTCCCTGCCTGTGCTCACAGCACGGACACGCAGCAGGACAGTGACCGAGCTGCCAGAGCCCTCAGGCCCTGCACAGGGACAATAAAGGAGAGGCTGGGAGTGGAAAAAGTGCAGCTCTCCAAAGACCAGGTGCTGCTGCTCCCTGGCAGCGCTGCTGGGCTGGGACTCCTTTTCTCTCTGCCTCTGCACACAGGCACTGCCCCTGCAGCTGAAGGAGAGGTAACAGAGGGGGGACTTTGGACAAAGAAGTCCCTGCAAGAACATTTCCTTTATTGAAACACACACAGAGCATGATTCCTCATTCACACAGTCTGGGTCAAGTTAAAGGGGTAGACAGTGAATTCAGTATGGGATGATGACTAAATTTTCAGTGTGAAAATTACCACGAGGAAAATTTAGAAAAGCCTGTTCTGCCCCTCCCAGCACTATTAAAAGCTTTAGAGGGCAGGCTGGGCATGCAATGTGTGACACCATGAATGCTCTGAAGAAGGAAATAGAAAGATTTTAACTTCTGAAAAGCATCCAGTGATCATTTTCCTCAGGGCATCCTTGAGCTCCTGGTTCCTCAGGCTGTAGATGAGGGGGTTCAGGGCTGGAGGCACCACCGAGTACAGAACTGACAGGGCCAGATCCAGGGATGGGGAGGAGATGGAGGGGGGCTTCAGGTAGGAAACAAAGCCAGTGCTCAGGAACAGAGAGACCACAGCCAGGTGAGGGAGGCACGTGGAAAAGGCTTTGTGCCGTCCCTGCTCAGAGGGGATCCTCAGCACAACCCTGAAGATCTGCACATAGGAGAAAACAATGAACACAAAACAGCCAAATCCTAAACAAGCACTAAAAGCAAGAACCCCAAGTTCCCTGATGTAGGACTGTGAGCAGGAGAGCTTGAGGATCTGTGGCACTTCACAGAAGAACTGGCCCAGGGCATTGCCCTGGCACAGGGGCAGGGAAAATGTATTGGCCGTGTGCAGCAGAGCATTGAGAAAGGCACAGGCCCAGGCAGCTGCTGCCATGTGGGCACAAGCTCTGCTGCCCAGGAGGGTCCCGTAGTGCAGGGGTTTGCAGATGGACACGTAGCGGTCGTAGCACATGATGGTCAGGAGGGAAACCTCTGCTGAGATGAAGAACAAAAAGAAAAACACCTGAGCAGCACATGCTGAGTAGGAGATGTGCGTGGTGCCCCAGAGGGAATTGTGCATGGCTTTGGGCACAGTGGTGCAGATGCAGCCCAGGTCGCTGAGGGCCAGGTTGAGCAGGAAGAAGAACATGGGGGTGTGCAGGTGCTGGCCGCAGGCTACGGCGCTGATGATGAGGCCGTTGCCCAGGAGGGCAGCCAGGGAGATGCCCAGCAAGAGGCAGAAGTGCAGGAGCTGCAGCTGCCGCGTGTCTGCCAATGCCAGCAGGAGGAAGTGGCTGATGGAGCAGATGCAGCCCAGGTCGCTGAGGGCCAGGTTGAGCAGGAAGAAGAACATGGGGGTGTGCAGGTGCTGGCCGCAGGCTACGGCGCTGATGATGAGGCCATTGCCCAGGAGGGCAGCCAGGGAGATGCCCAGCAAGAGGCAGAAGTGCAGGAGCTGCAGCTGCCGCGTGTCTGCCAATGCCAGCAGGAGGAAGTGGCTGATGGAGCTGCTGTTGGACATTTGCTGGCTCTGGCCACGGGCACCTGGTCATGTAGAAAGGACAGGGACAAGTCAGCACAGGCTGCTTGGAGCCAAACCTGGGCCATTCCCTGCAGACTGTCCCGCTGGCACTCACCCACCCTTGTTCCTGCTCTGGGAAAACCTTCAACCAGCTCCCTGCCTGAGCTCCAGCTCTGCTGTCTGAGGGTGCCAGGAGCAGCCAGGCCTGTGCGTGGGGGCTCTCGAGGAGCCATCCCTGCCCCGCTGCCCTGGGTTTGTGGCCGTGTGGCAGAGGGACAAGGCTGGATAGTCAGGATTTGTCAGTGGAATCACTCCTCATGCACACAGGCTTGGTACCATCTGCACTCCCAGCTCTACAGGACAGGGATAGCAGAGAGAAGATGTAGGGAAATTATTTTCCTACCCACACATGTTTTATGGCTCTCTGAGGTCACAAATCCCCAGCATTTCTGCTGCACTCCCACTTTGCCACTGAGAGAGGTGAGAGGCAAAGGATTCCCTGTGGCTCAGGGCAAGGTGAGGGGCTGCATGGGCTCGTTCCCAACTGCCCTGGGCGTGCCCCTTTGGCTGCAATCAGAGCACAATCCCACTCCCGGCTCACCCTGGGATAAACCAGAGCCTGCCCAGAGCACAGGGATCCCTGAATGTCTCACCCTCTCTAAAGGTCTCTGGGCAAGGTCTCAGCACCCCCCTTCTGCCAGGGACACTCACGGTGCCCTTGGCAAACCCAGCAGCATTTCCACAGCTGTGGCATCTCTGCACTTCCCCGGGGGACACTCAGGGCACTCCGAGAGGCTCTGGCACAGATTTGCACCCAGGAGGGCAGCTCAGAGCTTGGGAGGACACAGCGAGGAGAGCCCCGGCTGTGCCCGTGATGGGATCTCAGGGAGGGAGGCTCAGCTCATTCCCCTTTCCCATGGACTGCTTTGCCCACAGCCCCACAGGGCACAGGGAAGCTTGGACACCCCATTCCCCTGGACAGCCCTGCCTGGCAGGAATCCCAAGGGCAGTGCCTGACTCAGCTGCTGCAGAGCCCAGAGCCTCCCTGAGAGCACCAGATAACAGTGACAATATCAGAGGAGTGCAGAAACAAGAGAAGATGTTGTGCTGCTGTGCCTGCGAGGGCAGGGCAGAGACTCAGAATGTTCTGGGATTCTGGGATTACAATTCCTGTTCTGCTTCCCTCATCCCCCAACCTTCCCACCCTGATCCAAGCAGGAAATTGAAACGGTCTCAGGAAAGCTCCTGACCTTTACAGCAATCCCGGGCTCACCTTCTTTGGGAAGTGTCCTCCGGAGCTGTGGCCAGGCTGGTGTGGAGCTGGGAGCAGCCCTGCCCCAGGCAGCAGCTCTCAGCAGCAGCAGCTGCCCTGCTCAGGGTGGCTCCATCCCCCCACAGCTTCTCCCCCAGCGCTGGCAGCAGCTCCCCGGGCCGGCTGAGAGCTGCCCCTGGCAGGCAGCAGAGTCCCTGGGCCAGCACAGCGCCCTGGACTGCAGGACCCTGCTCTGCAGGACAGCCCTGGGCACCCCTGGCTGCAGCCCCGGCTGCTCAGCCCTGCAGCAGAGCCTGGCAACAGGGAGCTGCCTTGTGCTGGGCCTGGGCTGCTGCAGCAGGGAAACCCAGCCCTGCCCTAGGGCCACATCCCCCCCACTGCAGCAACCCTGAGAGTCCTCCGGAAAGCTCCTGAGAGCTGTGCCATGGGCCAGCTTCAGGAGATGCCTCCAGGAGCTGCAGCTTCTCTTCCCACAGCCAGACAAGGACTGTTTGCAACGCTGGGAGGATTTCTCCTGTGCTGAGCCCGGAGTGAGCTGTGCTCTGTGCCCCCAGCCCAGGCTGAGCTGAAGGCCTGGGTGCCTCTGTGCTGTGCCCGGGCTGGCTGCAGGCAGTGCCCCAGCCCTGCTGGGCTGTGCACAGGAGCTGCTCCTGGCCAGAGCTGTCTCTCTGCAGCGCTGCCGCTTGCCAGGAGCTGCCTCTGTGCCAGGAGCCCGGCCCAGCTCAGCAGCACAAACACAGCACAAGCACTTTCATGACCCTCTTGGGCCTTGCTGCTGAGGCCCTGGGGCCTCCTGGCACAGCCCCAGCAAGGCTGGGCACTGTCACCCCCTTGTGCTGCCCTCAGCATCCCCCCCACATCCCAGTGGCCTCAGGGATCTGCTGCAAGGTGTCCCTGGGGAGCCTTGCTCAGGAATGGCCCTGGGGGGCTCCTCAATGCTCCCAGGGACTGCAGCTTTTTCCAAGCACTTGGGCTTTGCCTTTTGCCTGGGACTCTCTGAGAGCTTCCTGCAATCCTGGCCTCCAATTATCTGCCCTAATGAGTCCCTGGAGATTCTTTCTCAGTAACAACACTCACTGGGGCTCATTAATGCTTCAGGGTACTAAAGTTTTTTTTAAAGTACTTGGTGCTTCCTTTTTGATACCAAGTGTATGAGAGGTTTTTTCCAGTCATGGCCTCCAATTATGTGCTTTAACGAGTCCCTTGAGAGCTTTGCATTGACACTCAGTGGGGCTCATTAATGCTCTGAGATACTCAAGGTTTTGAAGGTACTTTGGATTTTCCTTCCCACACTGAGTCTCTGAGAGGTTTCTGTGCAATCACTGATGCCTGAAGTGGCCCCCTAAAACACAGAGATTAGACAAGAATAAGGGAATAAAGGTAGGTATTTATTTGAAGGGCCTTCTAAGGTACCCTGGGGAGTCCAGAGGCACTGCCAAAATGGACCCCAAGATGGACTGCGGGTCACGAGTTCTTCCCACTTTTAGAAGTTTGGTTCAGTTGCATATCAGGGTTAATTCTCCAATTAAAGCTTCAGTTCATGATGTAATTTCCCCAAGCTTGCCCCACATTTAGAGGCTTTTGGTTTATTCTTTTTGGGCCTAGGACGGTCTGAGTGTCCTTGGAGAGCAGGCCTGGAGAGGCTTTGTTATGTCTGCCTAGCATGAGAGAGCAGAAGTTAAGAGGCTACAAGAAACTTCAGAGTTATACACGAGGCAGTACAGGTTTTGAAAAATATGAAAGTTAAATCCTAAGGCATCATTCCCCCTCTTTAGAGGCTTGACAAGGCCTCTACCTTGTTGAGACTCTATTCTAAATATTCAAAACATCTACTAATACTATGTGTCTAACAGCAGTATACATCTAAAAATAGTATATATAAACAAGAATTAGAATTACAATTATTATGAACAATTCTTTAATCCAGGGCCAGTTTGGTAACCACAAAATCAGGATGTTGAAGATATAATCAGAGCTCAGTGTGTTATCTTTGAGTGCGATCTAATAATGTAAGATCTGAGGGAGTTCTCAAATTGTTAACAAATTTTGCTGATCTTTCCACTTTGAATTCCATGTCAGTTGTTAGTTCTGTATGAATGTCCTTGGATACACTTTGGATGAGAATCATATGCCAATTTTGGTTCCAAACCTGAGTCAGGGTTACCAACTGTGTAGATAATAAGCACAGGAAAAGAATCATTTAAACGACATCATCTTCATTTGTATCAGGCTCTGTTTTCTCAGTTGTTTCAGGAGCAGAAGCCTTCTTAACTCTGGAGTAGTGAATCCAGGGTCCTTTGCCAGCCACTTTGACTGCGGTGAGGGTGGTCAGCAAAATCTGGAATGCTCCTCTCCCCTTGGCCTGTAGAGGGTCACTGTCCCAGCACTTAACCCAGAGCCAGTGTCCAGGCTGGAAGGGATGTGCAGGGGTGTCCAGTCCTATGGGTGTGGAGAACACGATGGAATTCTGGAGCTCCTGCACAGTGGAACCCAAAGCCATTAGATATCTCTGGACATCCAGTTTCCCCCTCATGTGAATCTCCCCTGGAACATGTGGAATTTGCTATGGCTGCCATACAGTATTTCATAGGGACTGATGTTATCCCTGTGCCTCGGTTGTGTGCGGATCCTCAGGAAAGCTCCAGGCAAGGCCTGAACCCATGGCATGGATGTCTCTAAAACCTAAGGCATCACCATCACCTCCCAAGGCTCTCCTGGGCTCCATGAGGCCCCTGTGTGACACACTGGAGCTGCAGTTCAGTGAGGTTCCATAACCTCACCAGGGTCTCTGGGGTTCAATGGGGCGCGCCCTTCTCGCATCTGAGCCTTGGTTCCATGAGTTCCATGCACTGACAGTGGTGTCTGTGTTCCGTGAGGCCCAGCTGTATCACATCAGAGCCTTGCTTTCACCAGGTTCCAATACCTCACTCTGGTCTGTGAGCTCCCTGAGGCCCCGCTGTGTCACTGCATACTCGATTCCTTGAGTTTCCATAACCTGGAAATTCCATTCCTGGGTTCCATGAGGCCCTTCTGTGACACATTGCATCCTTGGTTCCATGAAGTTCCAAAACCTCACTATGGTCTCTTGGTTCCCTGAGGCTCCTCTGTGTCCCATTGGAGCCTTGGTTCCATTGGGTTCCATAAGCTCACAATAGTCTCCTGCATTTAATGAGGAGCTGCTGTTTCACATTTCAGCCTCACATTCATGAGGTTCCATTTCCTCCTTGTGGTCGCCTGTGCCCCATGAGGCCCCGCTGTGTCACATTAGAGCCTTGGGTCCAAGATATTCCATGGCCTCAAAATTCAGTGAGGCCCTGCTGTGTCAGACTGGAGCCTTGGTTCCATGAGATTCCATTGTGTCACTCTGGTCTCCTGGGTTCCATGAGGCCCCACTGTGTCACAAGGGCCCCTTGCTCCCATGAGCCATGGAAACATCCCAGCGGCACCTGGATTCCATGAGACCCCACTGCATCACAGCTGACACTCGGTTCCATGAGGTTGCTTGTGACACATTGATCTCCTGGGTTCCATGAGGCTGTGCTTTGGAACAATGGACACTGGAATCCAGGAACAGGGGCAATGTCCAAGTGGCACCTGGGTTCCATGGGGCCCCGCAGTGTTTACAATTGACACTTGCTTCCATGATAGTCCATTCTTTCACAAGAGTCTCCTGTGTTCCATGTAGCCCCGCTGTGAGACATTTGAGCTGCGGTTCCATGAGATTCCAGACCCTCACTCTGCTCTGTTGGGTTGCAGGAGGCACTGTTGAGTCACACTGGAGCCTGGGTTCCATGAGGTTCCGTAAGGTCCCTACGCTCTCTTTATCCCATGAGGCTCCGCTGTTTCCCATTGCAGCCTCTGTTCCATTGCCTTTCAATACCTCACTGGGGACTATTGGGTTCCATGAGGACCTGCTGTGGAACAATGGACTTCTGGTTCCAGGAGTTTCCTTTGTGTCACAAGGGTCTCCTGGGTTCCACGAGGCCCCGATGTGTCACAATGGAGCCTTGGTTCCATGAGGTTCCATTGGCTCCCCAGGGTCTTTTGGGTTCTTTGGGCTGCGCTGTGTCCCAGTGGACACTGGGTTCCACCCGCCCTGGCAATGTCCAAGTGGTTCCCCTGGGTGGGGCTGTGATGGGGCAGAGATCCACCTGCAAGCCCTGCACGATCCCACACTGGAGCAGATGGGTTCCCAAAGGAAGCCGTGACCCCGTGGGAAGCCTGTGCTGGAGCAGGCTCCTGGCAGGACCTGTGGAACCCTGGAGAGAGGAGCCCACCTGGAGCAGGTTCCTGGGAGCATTTATGATCCCATGGGGTCCCACCCTGGAGCAATTCCTGAAGGACTGACCCCGTGCCTGGGACCCACCCTGGAGGAGGGAAGGATCCGACTCCTCTTCCTGAGGAGGACCCTGACCCCCATTCCTGTCTCCCTGTGCTGCTGGGAGGGAAGAGGGAGAGAACTGGGAATAAAGTGGGACTCGGGAAGGAGGGAAGGGTTGGGAAAAGGTGATTTAGGATTTATTTTTGATCTCATTTTCCCTCTCAAATTCTGACTGCCCCTTTTGCCCAGAATTGAGGGATCTCTCCCTGCCCTTCACCCAACTTAGGAGCCTTTCCTTGTATTTTATCCCCATCCAGGTGTGGAGGGGAGGGATGGAACAGATTTGGGGGGCACTGGGAATCCAGCCAGGATCACCACACCCCACACAGCCATGGGAATCAGCAGAGGTGCCCATTTACCAGGGAATAGAATCGAGAACAGGAAAGTTTGGGGTCAGGGAGAAAATCAGATCCATTGGGACATGTGCAGTCTCCAGGACACCCAGAGATGGAACAGCCACGAGCCTGAGATTTGGCTCCATGGGATGTCTGGAATCCCCTGGGATGATCCTGTTCCACGCCTCTCTTGATGATCTGGATGAGGGGATTGAGGGCCCCTCAGTAAATTGAGGGATGAGCCCAAGTTGGGTGGGATGTGGATGTGCTGGAGGGCAGGAAGCTCTGCAGAGGGATCGGGACAGGCTGGAGCCATGGGATCCATGGGACTGATGGTGTGGGATGGGCCCAGGAGGGTGTCAGGGTCAACAGGGCCAAGTGTCAGGGTCACAACAACCCCATGGAACATTCCAGGCTGCAGGAAGAGCAGCTGGGAAGTTGGGAAAGGACCTGGAGGTGCTGGGGACAGGGGCTGGATGCCAGCCCAGGTGTGCCCGGGTGTGTCCATGGGTGTCTCCATGTGTCCAGGTGTGTCCAGCTGGTCAGTGGCACCTGGCTTGGATCAGGAATCGTGTGTCCAGCAGGATCAGGCCAGGGATTGTCTCCCTGTACCTGGCACAGGTGAGGCCCCACCTGGAATCCTGGGGCCAGTGCTGGGCCCTGCACAAGGACATGGAGGGGCTGGAGCGTGTCCAGAGCTGGGAATGGAGCTGGAGGAGGGGCTGGAGAACTCCTGAGGGTGCCGGGGGTGGGTCAGGTGGGACATCAGGAGGAATTTTTCCATAGAAATGGGTTGTTAAACATTAGGATGGGGCAGGGAATGGGGTTGGGTCCCCAGCCCTGGAGGGGTCCAGGGAACACCTGGACGTGGCACTCCAGGTCTGACAAGGTGGGATCAGGCACAGGTTGGACTCGATGGTCTCGCAGGGATTTTCCAGCCTGGCCTGGTTCCAGCTGGGATGGAGTTAATTTCTCCTCAGGAACTGTTCCAGTGCTGCCGTTTGGATTTGGAATGAGAACGGTGTTGGTAACACAGCAATGGTTTGGGTTTTGCTAAGTCAGGTTTCTCCTGACTCAAGGACTTTTTTCCTTGTCTCCTGCTCTGCCACTGGGAGGTTCCCAAAGGAAACTGGGAAGGAGCAGAGCTGGGCCAGGGGACCCAAGTGGCCAAAGAGATTTTCCACAGCACAGAATGTCCCTCCCAGCTCCAAGCTGGGGGGAGTTACCCAGAAGGGCCGATCTGGGCTGGGGAAGGGGGGGCTGCCATGGGTCAGAGGGTGCTGAGCAATTGCATTGGGCATCACTTGGGGCTTTCCCCTTTTTATTATTATCGTTGTTGGGGTTGTTATTATCTTTACATTTTTTCTTTACATTTTTCTTTACATTATCTTTACATTTTTTACTGAATTTTACTTTATATTCAATTCTTAAACTGTTGTTATCTCAACAAAAGTTTGATTCTCCTCCCCATCCTGCCGGGGTGGGGGGTGGGGGAAGAGAGGGGGGGTTGAGTGAGCGGCTGCACCGTGTTTGAATCTCCAGCTGGGCTTAAAACCACGACAGCTCCTGGCTGCACCTGAGACTCCTCCAGGCATCTCCTGGAGCCTTTTCACAGCTCCTCAAGGGAGCTGAGATCCCAGGGAGCAGCCCCCAATTCCTCCAGGGGAACTGCCCCAGATGATTTTTACCCTCTTGCAAGGAACTGTGGCCTCCACGATTCAGCTGAGATTCCTCCCAGGATTCTCCTGGAGTATTTTGACCTCTCATTTTCGCTCCTGTGTTGATAACCACCGGCCCACAATCTTCCAAGGAAGGTTTCCAATAGTATTTTTCTTCTTTGCAGATACATTTTTGCTCTGGAATCCACCCGAGACTCCTCCCAGAGCCTTCACACCTCCTCGAGGAAGGTGAGATCCCAGGCAGCAGCCCCAGATTTCTTCAGGGAAGAATCCCAGGATGTTTTTGCTCATTTGGAAGCATTTCTCTATGCCAGGGTCACCTGGAGACTCTTCCAGGCATGTCACAGCCTTTTCCTCTCATGTTTAGGCACTTGTGATCCCAGGTAGCAGCCCCAGTCTGATCCAAGGCAGGTACCTGAGGTACCTGAGGTGATTTTTCTCTTTTGGTGGATATTGGATTTTCAGTGATCTACCTGACATTGTTCCAAGGGGTATGCCAGAGCCATGACCACCAATTTCAGGATGACAAAAATGTCCAGCAGCCCCAGAGGGCTCCAGGGAAGCTGCCCGAGGGGATTTTGTGCCGGCAAAGAGGGAGCTGTGCAGGCCTGGAGGAGGCCAGGGGCAGGCGCGCTGTGCTGCCTCAGGAGCAGCTGAATGTGGCTCCTCTTGTGCCGGGGCTGCGTCTGTGTGCCCCGCTGGGCACGCTGAGGAGCGGCTGAATGTGCCTCTGGCCGCAGGCTCTGTGTGTGGCTGCTGCTGGGCACAGAGGCCGCCTCGGCCTCCTGCTGTGGGGCGGGCGCAGGGCCGGGCAGTGCCCCTGGTGCTGCCGAGCGCCGGGCAGGGCTGGCTGGGGCTGTGGCGCTGGCCGGGCTGCCCGGCTGCAAGGGCCGGCCAGGACAGCAGCTGCCCCACTGCGGCCTTGTCCCCGCCAGGGCCCCCGGGCCAGGCCGCCATGGCTGCGCTGCTGCTGGAGCTGCGGGGGCTGCGGGGCCATGCCGGCCTGGCCCTGTGCCCATGGAGGGACGAGGCCCGGCCCTGGCTGCCCTGAGGCTGCCGCTGCTGCAGCTGCGCCCGCACCAGGAGCAGCAGCAGGAGCAGGAGGAGGAGGCGGCGTGGGATGGAGGCGCTGCCTTGGCCCAGTGCTGGGGAGCCCCGGCGCCGTCCCAGCAGCGGCCTCTCCCTCCTGGCCCGGCCCTCAGCTGGTGCCGCCCTTGGGGCGCTGGGCCTTGGGCTTCCTCTTCTCCATGGGCATCCCCTGCCGCCCGCCCGCCCAGGGTGTCCCGGGGAGCTGCTGCCTCCTGAGCCAGGGGCTCTGCTCTGCTGCCCTGGGCACCGCGGGGCTCCTGAAACAGCCCACGGGCAGGGCGGGGCCCAGAGGGTCACAATGTGCCCTTGGTTCCATGCGGCCCCGCAGTGTCACAGCGCTCCCTGCGCACCCTGAGGCCCCACATCAGCCAGCCCGGGCCATTGCCATGCTCCCAGTCACTCCCAGCATGAGCCCAGTGACTCCCAGTCTCTCAGCATATCCCAGTTGCCCGCAGCGTGCTGCCAGTTGCTCCCACTTCCTCCCAGCATGATTCCAATTGCCCACAGCCACTCCCAGTCACCCTCAGTGTGGTTCACATTGCTCCCAGTATATCCCAGTTGCCCCCCCCATGGTCCAAACTGCCCCCCAACATGCTCCTAATCACTCCCATTATGATCCCAGTTGACCCCTGCATGGTTCCAGTCATTCGCTCTGTTGTCCTTTCCAGTGTCATTACAGAAACTCCCAGTATATCCCAGTGTCCCTCAGCATGCTCATTCCCAGTCACACCAGTTGCCCCAGCATGATTCCAGTGTCCCCCAGTACGATCTCATTCATTCCAAGTATATCAGTGCTGCCTCCAGCACACAGCCATCATTCCCAGCTGCTCCCAGTCACCCTCAGCGCAGTCCCACTGGCTCCTAGTATTTCCATGTCCCTGCTCCCAGCGCTGCTCCCAGTTGCTCCCAGTAGCCCTCAGTGTGGTCCCAGTCACTCCCAGTATTTCCATGTCCCTGCTCCCAGCGCTGCTCCCAGCCCTGATCCGTGGGCATGGGAATGTCCCGCTCCCTTCCCGGGGCAGGCTCACACCTGAGCCAGGGGTGCAGGGCAGGACCTTGCCCTGAGCCCAAGCCCTGTGGCCCCTGCAGGATCTGCTTCCCATCGGCCTCTTCCTGCTGCGGCCCCAAGCCCAGCTCGGTGCTGAACCAAGGGCGCTGGGCCGGGGTCATCCCCCGGCGGGGGCTGCGCACCCCCTCTGCCCCCTCCCCAAATTCCCTCCCGGGGGCAGCAGGGGCTGGGGCAGGAGCCCTGTGGGCAGGGAAAAGGGGGTGACACCGGCATGGGGGGTCACACACGCTCTGGGGGGGACACACACGGCCCCTGGGGACCCCCCTCACCTTCTCCTGCAGCGCCAGGAGGATGAACCCCAACATGGAGCCCCCAACCCCTGGCAGCATCTTGGGGGTGGGGTCTGGTGGCAGCTTTGGGGACCTGGGGGGTCACAAGAACCCCAAAACCCCTTCCCAGCTCCACAGCCACTCCCAGACCCCTCAAACCACCCCACAGCTCCGAGCCAGGAACCCCCCCAACCCCTCCCTGCGACATAAATGACTCCAAGAACCACCCAAATTCTCTCCAAGCCACACAGCCCTGCCAGCACCACGAAACTCCCTCAAAGACCACCCCAAAAGCCTTGTCCAAGCACCACAAATGTCCTTCAAGAATGACAGAAGTCCCTCCCAATCCCCCCAGGAGCCCCTAAACCCTCCACTGACCAGGACAGGATGGTGGACAGGAACATCCACAGCCGGGAGCAGCTCGGGCACTTCAGCAGCGATTTGGGCACTTTGGGGGGGACACCCCGGATGGGCAGACCCAGGCCAGGGACTGGGACAGACAACCAGAATTCCTGGAGAACAGACGGGCTCAGGTGGACACGTTCTGCCAGCACGACTGTGATACTGTGGCCCCAGTCTGCCTGGCTTCGTGGCCCCACACACACCTGAATCCTCCCAAATATTCCTCTGAAGCCCAAATTCACCCCCAAATTTGAGGAAAATGGAGTAGCTTTAGATAACTTTGTTTAATTTATTTCTGCTCCGATTTTGGTTGTTTCAACAGCATTAACACGAAAATTCCTTACGTTTGAAAAGACCTCCAAGATCATCCTGCGGTGCTTGATGCCACCAGAAGAAACAACTGGACAGAGTAAGTGAAGCTTTTTAAGGTGTAAAGCTAAAAAATCGGCTCTTCCCAATGGATTTCCAATGTTGATCTGAGTCGCGATGGATGTTCCTGCCCCTGCCTTCACCCAGGTGCCTACAGGCATCCAGGAGGATGTGGAGAGCACCAGCCTGGGGTGGTCCCAACACAGATCACGGGGAATGTGGGTCAGCAGGGCTCTGCCAAACGTGGTTCCTCTGATAGGGGATGAAGTTGGAGCAGAGGATGAAGCTCTTCCTGCACTCGGGGCACTCACAGGGCTGCCCTTACTGGTGCCTCCGTTGGTGTTGGGACAAGGT
>JAMPIT010000531.1:0-67141 GCA_026261815.1 Monarcha castaneiventris obscurior | reverse complement strand
CCGTTCCAGAGGCAAAATCCCGGGATCAGGGGGGGAATTCCCGGGAAATCCGGGATCCCCCAGGGGTTTTGGGGCAGCACCCACCGGCGGCAGGGACTGGACGATGTCGCTGTGGTAGATGAAGCCGGTGTGGGGCAGCACGGACGTGGAGGAGAAGCCGGACAGCGTCCGGCGCTGGGCCCCCAGCAGCAGGATGTTGCAGGCCGGCAGCTTGGACAGAGGGGTCAGGCCCCCCGCCACCCCTGGAAGGCCGAAACGAGCAAGGTCAGGCACCCCAAAATCCCAGAAAACACCCCAAAAATACCGCGGGGTCACCCCGAAATCTGGGGGGGAAGAGGGGACCTCAGAGTTATGGGGTTGGGGTAAGGGGAGATGAATGGCGGGAAAACGTGAGGGACAGAAAACGTGAGGGAAAGAAAACAAAATGTGAGGGAAAAAATGGAAAATATGAGGGAAAAATTCCAAAATGTGTGAGGTCAGGCACCCCAAAACCCCATAAAACACCCCAAAAATAGGGTGGGGTCACCCCAAAATGGGGGGGGAAGAGGGGACCTCAAATTTAGGGGGTTGGGGTAAAGGGAGAGACAAAAAACAAAAAAAAAAAAAAAAAAAAAAAAACCCAAAAGGTCAGGCACCCCAAAATCCCATAAAACACCCCAAAAATACCGCGGGGTCACCCCAAAATCGGGGGGGGAAGAGGGGACCTCAGAGTTATGGGGTTGGGGTAAGGGGAGATGAATGGCGGGAAAACGCGAGGGACAGAAAACGTGAGGGAAAGAAAACAAAATGTGAGGGAAAAAATGGAAAATATGAGGGAAAAAAAAAATCCCAAAATGCGTGAGGTCAGGCACCCCAAAATCCCATAAAACACCCCAAAAATACCGCGGGGTCACCCCGAAATCTGGGGAGGAAGAGAGGATGTCAAAGTTATGGAGTTGGGGTAAAGGGAGAGGAATGGCGGGAAAACGTGAGGAAAAAAATGAAAATCTGAGGGAAAAAAGGGGGAAAATCCCAAAATGTGTGGGGTCAGGCACCCCCAAATCCCCTAAAACACCCCAAAAATGCGGTAGGGTCACCCCAAAATAGGGGGGGAAGAGGAAACCTCAGAGTTACGGGGTTGGGGTAAAGGGAGAGGAATGGCGGGAAAACGTGAGGGAAAAAATGGAAAATCTGAAAAAAAAAACGGGAAAAAAGGGGGAAAATCCCAAAATGTGTGGGTTCAGGCTCCCCAAAATCCCATAAAACACCCCAAAAGTACAGTGGGGTCACCCCAAAATGGGGGGGGAAGAGGAGATGTCAAAGCTACGGGGTTGGGGCAAAGCAAAAGGGTTTTTGGGGTGGGGTTTTTTGGGGATTTTTGTGGGGATTTTAGGGCTGCTTTTCATGGGGATTTTTGGGATTTTCTGTGGGGATTTTTGGGAGTTTCTGTGGTGAATTTTGGGGTTTTTTTGCAGTGAATTTTGGGGGTTTTTATGGAGTTTTAACGTAGTTTTTATGGGAATTTTAGGGCTGCTTTTTGTGACAGATTTGGGGCTTTTTGTGGAGATTTTTTGGGGTTTTTAGTGGAGATTTTTAGAGCAGTTTTTTGGCAAATTTAGGGCTGTTTTCCATGGGGATTTTTGGAGTTTTTTTGTGGCGACTTTAAACAGTATTTTGTGGGGACTTTTGGGATTTTCTGTGGGGATTTTTGAGGTTTTTTTGTCGCAATTTTAAGATCGTTTTTCATGGTGATTTTGGGCATTTTCTGTGGTGATTTTTGGGGTTTTCTGTGGCGATTTTTGGGATTTTCTGTGTGGATTTTTTGAGGGTTTTTTGTGGCAATTTTGGGAGATTTTCATGGTGATTTTGGGATTTTCTGTGAGGATTTTTGGGATTTTCTGTGGTGATTTTTGGGATTTTCTGTGTGGATTTTTTGAGGATTTTCTGTGGCGATTTTGGGATCGTTTTTCATGGTGATTTTGGGCATTTTCTGTGGGGATTTTTGGAGTTTTCTGTGGCGATTTTTGGGATTTTCTGTGGCGATTTTTGGGATTTTCTGTGGCGATTTTTTGGGTTTTCTGTGGCGATTTTTTGGATTTTCTGTGGCGATTTGTGGGCTTTTCCGCGGGGAATTTTTTTCAGCTTTTCCGCGGGGATTTTGGGGGTTCTCACCCATGATTTTGGCGGCCGTGGAGGCCCCGAGGATGAGGGAGAGGTTGGGGGCGATGAAGGACATGCGGGACTCCACGTACTCGTAGATCCTGAGCTTGGCCCCGCTCAGCGCCAGCGCCATGTCGCAGGCGTCCTCGATGCGCCCCAGCTCCTCCTCCGACAGCTGCTGCCTGAAATCCCCAAAAACGGCCCCAAATTCCGGCTCGCCGCCCCCAAAAACCCCAAAAACACCCCGGAAAACCCCCAAAAACCTCAAAAAACACCCCGGAAAACCCCCAAAAACCTCAAAAACCTCCGCTGAAAATCCCAAAAACACCCCAGAAAACCCTCTGGAAAACGCCCAATAACCATCCCAAAAATCCTCCCAAAAACCCCAAAAAACACCCTGGAAAACCCCCAAAAGCCCCACAAAAACCCCTTGAAAAACACCCTGGAAAACCCCCAAAACCCCCCCAAAAACCCAAAAACCCCCCTGAAAACCCCCCCAAAAATCCCAAAAACCCCCCTGAAAACCCCCCAAAAATTCCAAAAAACACCCCAGAAAACCCCCAAAAACCATCCCAGAAATCCCCCAAAACCACCAAAACCCCCTCCAAAAACCCCAAAACCGCCCCTAAAATCCCCCAGGGTACCCCAAAAAAACCCCAACCCTCCCCAAAATGACCCCAAATCCCTGCAAAATTCCCCCAAATCACCCCAAAATCCCTCTAAATCACCTGAAATCCCCAAAATTCCCCAAAACCCCAAACACCAAAATCCCCCCAAATCACCCCCAAATTCCCCCCAAATACCCCCAAATCCCCCAAAATTCCCCCAAAACTCCCCCAAAATCCCCCCAAAACCCCCAAAATCTTTCAGGGCACCCCGAAAATGTCACCCCTGACTGCTGGAGCTCCCCCCAAAAAACAAACAAACACTCCCAAAAAGAGCCCCCAAATCCCACCCTAAAACCTTCAAATCCTCCCCAAATCCCCCGAAATTGCCCAAAACCCCCTGAAATGGCCCCAAAATGCCCTGAGGAGTTTGTGCTGACCCCTGGGTGGTGGAGGCCGTCACGCTGACCACCATGATGGTGGCGTTGGTCAGGATCTGCTGCACGTTCTCGTTGTTCTTGCATTTGTCCAGGGAATTGCCCAATTCCTGCGGAATTCGCCCCAAAATCCAGGGGGTGCACAAAGAGACCCCAAAACCCACCCAAATAACCCCAAAAATGTTCACGGGGAATCAACGGAAATCAGCGCAGGGAAGGGAGGAAGGGGAAATGGAGGGGGATTTGGGGGATTTTGGGGGGATTTGGGGGGATTTTGGGGGATCCTGGAGGGGAATTTTGGGGGGATTTGGGGGATTTTGGGGTTCCCAAATGGGATTTGGGGGTTCCCAGGTTGTTTTGGGGGGATTTTGGGGGACTTTGGGGTGTTCTAGGGTGGTTTTCGGATGTTTTGGTGTGGTTTAGGGTGTTTTCGGGGTGATTTGGGGTATTTGGTTTGTGATTTAGGGGTTTAGTGGTTTTGGGGCATTTTGGGGTATTTTAGGATGATTTGAGATTTTGGGTATTTCGGGTGATTTTGGAATTTAGGGTGTTTAGGGTGATTTTGGGGTGTTTTGGGGTGGTTTAGGGTATTTTGGGATGTTTCAGGTGGTTTTGGGGTTATTTTGGGGTGTTTTGGGGTGGTTTAGGGTATTTTGGGGTGGTTTGTGTTTTTGGGGTGTTTCAGGGTGTTTTGGGGTTATTTTGGGCTGTTTTGGGGTTATTTTGGGCTATGGGGTTTGGGGTTATTTTGGGATGTTTTGGGGTTATTTTGGGCTGTTTCAGGGTTATTTTGGGGTTTAGTGTGGTTTTGGGGTATTTTGGGGTGGTTTAGGATGTTTTTGGGGTGTTTCAGGGTGGTTTGGGGTTATTTTGGGCTGTTTCAGGGTGGTTTTGGGGTTATTTTGGGCTATTTCGGGTGGTTTGGGCTTATTTTGGGCTGTTTCAGGGTGGTTTTGGGGTTATTTTGGGCTGTTTTGGGGTTACTTTGGGCTGTTTTGGGGTAGTTTTGGGGTTATTTTGGGCTGTTTCGGGGTCGTTTTGGGCTGTTTTGGGGTTGTTTTGGGCTGTTTTGGGGCGGTTTTGGGGTATTTTTGGGTGGTTTGGGATGTTTTGGGCTGTTTCAGGTGGTTTTGGGTTACTTTGGGCCATTTTGGGTTTTGGGTTATTTTGGGCTGTTTTGGGCTGTTTTGGGGTTATTTGGGCCGTTTTGGGGTTACTTTGGGCCGTTTTGGGGCTGTTTTGGGCAGTTTTGGGGCTCACACCCACCTTGACAGTGCGGATGTAATCCAGGGCGTTGGGCACCAGCGACTCCAGCTCCGGGAAACGCTTGGAATATTTATCCCTGATAAACTTGTGGATGATGTCTGGGGCGGGAGGCAACCCCAAAACCCCAATCAGCCCCAAAATCCCCCCAAAAACCCCCAAAATCCCCCCCAAAAACCCCCCAAAACACTCACTGAGCTCGTTCTCGATCTCCACCGTGAGGTTGTTGGCGTCCACGATCACCCGGTACTCGGGGGCTGCCTCCACCGGCCCCAAAACTGCCCAAAAATGGGGAAATCGCCCCAAAATTCCACCGGGGAACCCCCGAACCCAACCAGGATTCCCAAAAATCCACCCCGGAATCCTCAAATCCCACCCAAAACTCCCCAAATCCCACCCAAAACTCCCTAAATCCCACCCAAAACTCCCTAAATCCCACCCAAAACTCCCCAAATCCCACCCAAAACCCTCAAATCCCACCCAAAACTCCCCAAATCCCACCCAAAACCCTCAAATCCCACCCAAAACTCCCCAAATCCCACCCAAAACCCCCAAATCCCACCCAAAACTCCCCAAATCCCACCCAAAACCCTCAAATCCCACCCAAAACCAACCCCAGATCCCCCCCAAATTGGATTTTTCTCCATTGCCCCCCCAAAAAATGAAAAAATCACCCCAAAATTCCATTGGGAAACCCCAAAATCCACCCGGAATTGCCAAAAATCCCACCTGGAACCCAAAAATCCCAACCAGGACCCCCAGAATCCCCCCCAAGTTCCCCTGGGAACCCCCAAATCACCCCCAAAATCCCCAAATCCCCCCCAGAATCCCCAAAATCCTCCCAAAATTTGGGATTTTGGGGTGTGGGAGCCCCGAATTTTGGGGAATTTGGGGTCACCTTCGGCTGCCTTGGGCTGTTTCCCGATGTATTCCTCAATTTTCTGCATGATGTCAGCAAACTGCAGGAAAATCCCAAAAATTGGGGGGTTTGGGGTGGATTTGGGGTTTTTGGGGTCTTTTTGGGCTGTTTCAGGGTGGATTTTTGGGTGTTTCCAGGTGGTTTTGGGAGGATTTTGGGGTGGATTTGGGGGTTTTTGGGGTATTTTTAGGAGATTTGGGGGATTTTTGGGCCTTTCAGGGTGGATTTTTGGTTGTTTTCAGCAGGTTTTGGGGGATTTTTTGGGGCATCTTTAGGGTTTTTTGGGGTGGATTTGGCTGGGATATTCTTGAGGTGCTTTGAGTGAGTTTGGGGCATTTCTGTGCGATTTGGTGAATTCTTGGATATTCTGGGGTGATTTGGGGGTATTTTGGGGTGATTTTAGGATGTTTTGAGATGATTTTGGGGTAATTTGGGTGATTTTGGGGTATTTTTGGATAACTTTGGGCATATTTTGGGGTGATTTGGAGGTATTTTGGGTTCCTTCGCTTCTTCAGACCCCCAGAGCTTGGAGCTGCTCCATGGGGGGGTTTCAGGGGTGGTTTTTGGGGTATTTTGGGGTGATTTTGGGGTATTTTGGGGTGATTTCGGGCTATTTCAGGTTCCCCCTCACCGCTTTGGACCCCCAGAGCTTGGAGCTGCTCCATGGGGGGGTTTTGGGGGTGGTTTTTGGGGTATTTCGGGGTGATTTTGGGGTATTTTGGGGCGATTTCGGGCTATTTCGGGTTCCCCCTCACCGCTTTGGACCCCCAGAGCTTGGCGATGCTGCGCACGGACTCGGCGGCCTCGGGCGGCTCCGGCTCCTCCCGCACGTCCTCGATCGGCGGCTCCTCGCCGCCCTCGGAGCCTTCGGCCTCCTCCTCCTCCCCCGCCGCCTCCTCCAGGTCCGCCAGCAGCTCGTCCGCCAGCGACATGGCTCAGACTGGGAGCGCTGGGAGCGGCGCGGAGACACCCCCGGGTCAGCCCCGAGCCCCTCCCGTCCTCAAATCCCCCAAATTCCCCAAATTTCCCAAAATTCTCCCAAATTCCCCCTCCCCGGCCGCTACCTCCCGCTCCCGCCGGTCTCGTCGCGGCCGCGCTGGCGTCACTTCCGCCCGCGTCGCGCCGGTAAAACGTCACTTCCTGGCGTCGCGTTGGCGTCATCACAGAGCGCCTCCTTTCCCCCCTCCCCTCCCCCCCTCACAAAACCGGGGCCGTCGCGCTCCGAGCTCGGCCCGGGGCGGCCGCGAGTGACGTCATCGGGCGGTGCGTGACGTCATAGTGCGGGGGAGGACGGGGAGGGACTGGGAGGGACGGGGGGGAGGACATGGGGATCCTGAGGTGGGCAAAGGGAGGGATTGGGAGCACTGGGAAGAGCACTGGGAGGCACTGGGAGTAACTGGGATGGACTGGGAGTGACGGGGAGGGACTGGGAAGGGCTTTGGGAGGGACTGAGGGGGACTGGGGGTAACTGGGATGGACTGGGAGGGACTTGGAGGCACTGGGAGGCACTGGGCTGGACTGGGAGGGCCCGGGGGGTGACTGGGATGGACTGGGGGCAACTGGGAAGGACTGGGAGGGATGGGGAGGGACTGGGAACACTGGGAAAAAGATTGGGAGGGACTGGGTGTGACTGGGAGGCCCCGGGGGGTGACTGGGATGAACTGGGAAGGACTGGGAGGCACTGGAAGTGACTGGGATGGATTGGGATGGACATGGAGGCCCCGGGGGGTAACTGGGATGAACTGGGAGTGACTGGGAGGCCCCGGGGGGTGAATTGGGGGATCCCCGGGCGGGTTTGGGCCCCCCTGAGCCCCGGCTCCCCCCAGGCCATGGCGGGGGTTTCCTTCGAGGAGTTCTCGGCGCCGCCGGGCTCGGAGCTGGCGCTGGAGCCGCTCTTCGGGGGCAACATCCTGGAGAGCGAGGGCGAGCCCGAGGCGGGGCCCGAGGGGGGCGGGGCCGAGCCGGGGGGAGGGGGAGGGGCAGCGCCGCCGCCCCTCCCCCCTCAGCCCCGGCCCCGGCGCCGCGAGAGGGGGGAGGGGCAGGAGGGGGGGGAGGGGCCGGAGCTGCGGCGGCGCCGGATGAAGCTGCAGGCGCTGGGGCGGCGCTGCCGGGAGATCCGACAGGTGAGGGGGGGGCAGGGCGGGGCAGGGGCGGGGCCGGGGCGTGGCCAAAACATCCACAACATGGCGGAGGCGGCCTCAAAATGGCGGAGGCGCCAACAAAATGGCGGACGTGGCCTCAAAATGGTGAAGGTGCTCCCAAAATGGCGGATGTGGCCTTAAAATGGCTGCCGCACCCCTCAGAGGGAGGCCCCGCCCACCGCTTTCAGGCCACGCCTCCTTTGCACTCCAGTCCCTCCCCTTTCCCATTAGAAGTGCCTTTCCCATTTAGCCACGCCCCTTTCCCTTTGGCCCCACCCCTTTTTCATTTGGCCACGCCTGTTCCCATTGGCCACGCCCATTCCCCATTGGCCACGCCTTTTCCCCTTTGGCCCCGCCCCGTTCCCGTTGGCCCCGCCCCGTTCCCGTTGGCCACGCCCCTTTCCCGTGGCCCCGCCCCCAGGTGAACGCCCGGGCGCTGCAGCGGCTGCGGCAGGTTCAGCGCGAGACGCGGCGGCTGCAGCTGGAGCGCAGGTGGGGACACGCCCCCCGGACACGCCCACAACTCACCTGGGACACGCCCACCTGGGACACGCCCACCTGGGACACGCCCAAAACTCACCTGGGGCACACCCACCTGGGACACGCCCAAAACACACCTGGGACACGCCCAAACCACACCCAAACCACACCTGGGAGGGGCCAGGACACACCTGTGCACACCTGGGACACGCCCACCTGGGACACACCCATTGGGGACACACCCAGGGCACACCTGAGAGGGGCTCGGGGACACCTGGGACACACCTGGGGGGGCTGGGACACACCTGAGCCACGCCTGGGGGCACCTGGACACACCCAGGGCACACCTTGGGGCACCTGGGAGGAGCCAGAACACCCCTGGGCCACGCCCAGCTGGGCCACGCCCCTTGTGGCCACGCCCACCCGGGCCCCGCCCCGCAGGTTCCTGATGCAGGTGCTGGACGCTCACGGGGATCGCTACAGGCAGGGGCAGCTCACGGTGCTGCTGCAGGTGCGGCCCAAAAACCCCCAAAATGCACCCAAAACCTGCCCCAAAAACCCCGAAACGATCCCAAAATCTGCCCCGGGACCCCAAAAAACCCCCAAAATGCACCCAAAATCTGCCCTGGGACCCCAAAAAACCCCCAAAATGCACCCAAAATCTGCCCCGGGACCCCAAAATGAACCCAAAATCAGCCCTGGGACCCCAAAAAACGAACCCAAAATCAACCCCGGGACCCCCTAAAACCCCAAAATGAGTCCTGGAACCCAAAAAATGAACCCAAAATGGGCCCTGGGACCCCAAAAACCCCAAAATTAACCCCAAAACGACCCTTGGGATCCTTCATAACCACCTCCCAACCCCTCCCCCCACCGCAGGGACCCCCAAAATCGCCCCTGACCCCCCCCAAAATCCCTCCTCTGACCCCCCTAAAACTCCCCCAAAATCCCCCAAATATCCCCTGACCCCCTCAAAACCCCAATTCCCCCCAAATCCCCCCTGACCCCCCAAAATCCTCCCTCAAACCCCCCCAAAATCCCCCAAACCCCCCCTAAAATCCCTCCAACTCCCCCCAAAACCCCCAAGGACCCTCCCAAAATCCCCCCAAATCCTCCCAGACCCCCCAAAATCCCCCTTCAAACCCCTCTGACCCCCCTCAAACCCCTCAGACCCCTCAAAATCCCCCGAAAACCCCCCAGAATCCACCAAATACCCCCGACCCCCCCAAAACCCCCCAAAATCCCCCATTCCCCCCAAAATCCCCCTGAAACCCCCCTAAGACCCTCTCGACCCCCCTCAAAGCCCCAAAACCTCCCAATTCTCCTCTGACCCCCCCAAAATCCCCCAAACACCCCCAGACCCCCCTAAAATCCCTTCAAATCCCCCCATTCCCCCCAAAACCTCCCCTGACCCCCCAAAATCCTCCCTCAACCCCCCAAATCCCACAACCCCCCTAAAATCCCTCCAATTCCCCCAAAACCCCCAGGACCCCCCCAAATCCCCCCAAACCCCCAGACCCCCCAAAATCCCCTTTCAAACCCCTCTGACCCCCCTAAACACCCCCAAATTCTCCCCAGATCCCCCCTGACCCCCCCAAACCCCCCCCCAAAATCCCCCCGGGGCCCCCCAAAACCTCCCCCAAATCCTCTCAGACCCCCCCGGGACCCCCCAAATCCCCCCGAAATCCCCCCAAATCCCCCCTGACCCCCCAAATTTCCCCCCCCCCCCCAGGACGAGGGGGGTTCCCCCGGGGGGGTCCCGGACGCGGCCCCCGGGAACGCCGAGAACGAACCCCCCGAGAGGGGCCCCGCGCCCCTCCCCCCCCCGCCCCTCCCCCCCGCCCCCCCCAGCTGCAAACGGCGCCGCAGGGACCCGAGGGGGGGGCGCCGGGGGGGGGCGGGGGCGGCCCCGAATTCCAGCGGGCAGGTAACGGGGGGGGGGGGAGGGGAGGGGGAGGTTTTGGGGGGTTTTGGGGGGGTTTGGGGGGGATTTGGGGGGGTCTGGGAGGTTTTGGGGGGGATTTGGGGGGGAATTTGGGGAGTTTGGGAGGTTCTGATGGGATTTGGGGGGGGATTTTGGAGTTCCGGGGGGGGATTTTGGGGGGTCTGGGTCAGAGGAGTTTGAGGGGGGATTTTGGGGGGGTCCTGGGGGGGTTTGAGAGGGATTTAGGGGAGGTTTTGGGGGGTCCTGGGGGGATTTCTGGAGGTCCTGGGGGGTCTGGTGTGGCTTTGTGGGCGTCCTGAGGTGTTTTTGGGAAGATTTGGGGGGGATTTTGGGGGGTCCTGGGGGGATTTGGGGTAATTTTTGGGGTTCAGAGGGGATTTTGGGATAATTTTTGGGGTTTTGGGGCCATTTTCGGGCTCTGACCCCCCCTCCCCCCGCAGCCCAAGGGGGGGGAGGAGGCGGCTCTGGGCCCCTCCCCCGCCTGGGCCCCCCCCAGCCCCCCCGAGAAGCCCCCGAGGGTCCCCAAATTCTCCGAATTCGACTGAGACGCCGCGAGGGGGGGCCCCAAAATCCTGGGGACCCCTCCCCCCAAAAAAAAAAAACCCTCCCACAGACCCCGAAATCCCCCAAAACCTCCCCAAAAAAAACCCCGGAATTTCTCAATAAACGTCAAAAATTCAACCCCGTGTCTCATTTTGGGTGAGGGCCCCAAAATCCCCCAAAAAACTCCCCCGGAAACCCCAAAACCCCCAAATTTCTCACTAAAAACCCAAAACTCACCCAAATTTTCCACATTTTCAAAACCCCCAAATTTCTCACTAAAAAACCCAAAACTCGCCCAAATTTTCCATTCTCGAAACCCCCAAATTCCTCACCAAAAACCCAAAACTCACCCAAATCCACATTCCACATTTTTGAAACCCCCCAAATTTCTCACCAAAAACCCAAAACTCACCCAAACCATTTTCCCCATTTCTGAAACCCCCAAACCCACTAAAAACCCAAAACCCGCCCAAATTTTCCACATTTTTTGGAGGAAACCCCAAAATCCCCCAACCCTCCCCACCCCAAAATCCCACCCCAAAAATCCCCCAATAAACGACAAAACCTCGTGGAAATTCTGTATTTTGGAAGCTCCAGGAATTTGGGGTCCCCCCTAAAACCCCTCCCAAATTAAAAGGGATTTCCCCCAAAATTTTTGGGGTCTCCCCTAAAACCCCTCCCGAATTAAGGGGGATTTTCCCCAAAATTTTCGGGGTCCCCCATAAAATTTCTCTCAAATTAAAAGGGGGGATCCCCCAAAATTTTTGGGGTCTGGGGGGGTTTTTGGGGTCACTCAGAGCTCCCAGAGCCAGCGCAGGTCGGGGCCCTGGGGGTCACAGAACTGGGGGAAAAAACGGCGATTTTGGGGCTCCCCCAAAACTCCCACTGAGGTTTTTGGGAGGAACCCCCAAGTTTGGGTTCCTCAGGGGGAAAACTTGGGGGCTGGATGGGGAAAATTTGGGTGGGGTTTGGGGTTTTTGGGGGGAATTTGGGGGTCCCGGGGGGGATTTGGGGTCCCGGGGGGATTTGGGGGTCCCAGAGGGGAATTTGGGGGTCCCGAGGGGGATTTGGGGTTTTGGGAGGGATTTGGGGGTCCCAGGGGAGATTTGGGGTTTCCAGGGGGGATTTGGGGTTTTAGGGGAGAATTTGGGGTTCTGGGGGGAAATTTGGGGGTCCCAAGGGGAGATTTGGGGGTTCCTGAGTGGGATTTGGGAATTCCAAGGAGGATTTGGGGTCCCAAGGGGGGATTTGGGGTTTTGGGGGGGGGGGATTTGGGGGTCCCAGGGGGAAATTTGGGGTGCCAAGGAGGGATTTGGGGTTTTGGGGGAGGATTTTGGGGTCCCAGAGGGAGATTTTGGGATTCCAGGGGGGATTTGGGGTGGGGGAATTTGGGGTCTCAAGGAGGATTTGGGGTTTTAGGGGGGATTTGGGGGGTTCCCAAGTGGGATTTGGGAATTCCAAGGGAGGATTTGGGGTTTTGGGGGAGGATTTGGGGGTCCCAGAGGGAGATTTGGGGTCCCAGGGGGGGATTTGGGGTTTTAGGGGGGATTTTGGGGGTCCCAAGGGAGGATTTGGGGGTCCCAAGGAGAGATTTGGGGTTTTGGGGGAGGATTTGGGGGTCCCAGGGAGGGATTTGGGGTCCCAGGGGTATTTGGGGTGGCTCAGAGCCAGAGGGGGTGGGGGTCCAGGGGAGAATTAGGGGTTTTGGGGGAATTTGGGGTTCAGGGGGGGATTTTGGGGGTCCCAAGGGAGGATTTGGGGGTCCCAAGGAGGGATTTGGGGTTTTGGGGGAGGATTTGGGGGTCCCCGGGGGTTTTGGGGTGGCTCAGAGCTGCCGCAGCCAGCGCAGGTCGGGGCCCTGGGGGTCGCAGGGGTGCGAGGGCACCTCGGGGGCGCTGCCGTCGTCCCGCACCGGAACTGGGGGAAAAAAGGGCGATTTTGGGGCTCCCCCGAAACTCCCACTGAGGTTTTTTGGGAGAAACCCCAAATTTGGGTTCCTCAGGGGGAAAATTTGGGGGTTGGAAAGGGAAATTTGAGAGGGTTTGGGGTTTTTGGGGGGGGGGAATTTGGGGTTCCTGAGGGGGATTTGGGGGTCCTGGGGGGAAAATTGGGGTTTTGGGGGGGAAATTTGGGGGTCCCAAAGGGGAATTTGGGGGTCCCAGGGGGGAATTTGGGGTTTTGGGGGGGAAATTTGGGGGTCCCAAGGGGGAATTTGGGGTTTTGGGGGGGATTTGGGGGGTTTCTTAGTAGGATTTGGGAATTCCAAGGGGGGATTTGGGGTTTTGGGGAGCGATTCAGGGGTCCCAGGGGAATTTGGGGTTTTGGGGGAAAATTTGGGGGTCCCAAGGGGGAATTTGGGGGTCCTGGGGGGATTTCAGGGTCCCAGAGGGAAATTTGGGGGTCCCGGGGGGGGATTTGGGGTTTTAGGCGGGATTTGGGGGGTTTCTGAGTGGGATTTGGGAATTCCAAGGGGGGATTTGGGGTTTTGGGGGAGGATTTGGGGGTCCCAGGGGGGAAATTTGGGGTCCCAGAGGGTTTTTGGGGTCGCTCAGAGCTCCTGGAGCCAGCGCAGGTCGGGGCCCTGGGGGTCGCAGAACTTGGGGAAAAAAAGGGTGATTTTGGGGCTCCCCCGAAACTCCCACTGAGGTTTTTGGGAGGAAACCCCAAATTTGGGTTCCTCAGGGGGAAAATTTGGGGGTTGGAAGGGGAAATTTGAGAGGGTTTGGGGTTTTGGGGGGGATAATTTGGGGTTTTGGGGGGGATTTGGGGCTTTGGGGGGGGAATTTGGGAGTCCTGGGGGAAAATTTGGGGGTCCCAAAGGGGGATTTGGAGTTTTGGGGGTCCCAGGGGGAAACTTGGGGGGGATTTGGGGGTCCCAGGGGGAGAATTTTGTGTTTTGGAGGGAATTTGGGGCTCCGAAGGGGGGTTTGGGGGGGATTTGGGGGTTCCTGAGCAGGACCTGGGGATCCCAAAAGGTTTTTGGGTTGCTTTTTGGGTCAGTTTTGGGGCACTTTTAGGGTGATTTTGGGGTATTAGTAAGATATTTTTAGGCTGTATTTGGGTTATTTCAGGTGGTTTTTGTCTCCATACAGGGGTAGCTGTAGAGGGGTGATTTCAGAGCATTTTTAGGTTGATTTAAAGTTATTTTTGGGTTAATTTTAGGTGGTTTTTGGCTTCCCACCAGGGTATTTATAGGGCTGTGGTTTCAAAGTATTTTTGGGTTGATTTGGGGTCATTTTCGGGTTAATTTGGGGTATTTTTGGCTGCCTACCAGGGTATCTGTAGGGCTGGGATTTTGAGGTATTTTCGGGTTGATTGGGGTTATTTTTGGGTTAATTTGGGGTATTTTTGGGTTGATTTGGGGTTATTTTTGGGTTAATTTGGGGTATTTTTGGCTGCCTACCAGGGTATTTGTAGGGCTGTGATTTCAGAGTACTTTTGGGTTAATTTGGGGTATTTTTGGGTTGATTTGGGGTTATTTTTGGATTAATTTGGGGTATTTTTGGCTGCCTACCAGGGTATCTGTAGGGCTGTGGTTTCGGAGTATTTTTGGGTTGATTTGGGGTTATTTTTGGGTTAATTTTGGGTACTTTTGGCTGCCTACCAGGGTATCTGTAGGGCTGTGGTTTTGGAGTATTTTTAGGGTATTTTTGGGTTGATTTTGGGTTAATTTGGGGTATTTTTGGCTGCCTACCAGGGTATCTGTAGGGCTGGGATTTTGAGGTATTTTTGGGTTGATTTGGGGTTATTTTTGGGTTAATTTTGGGTACTTTTGGCTGCCTACCAGGGTATCTGTAGGGCGTGGCCTGGTTGATCATCCCCGAGTATTTGGTGTAGGGACTCAGCAGCGGCGACACCAACGCTGGGGGGGGGGGGAGGGGCACGGGGGGGGGGGTCAGGGGGGGCTTCAGGAGACCCCCAAAAACCCCCCAAACTGCCCCAAAACCCCCCGGGGCCTCACCCAGGGCGGCGATGCCGAAGCTGGCGGCGATCACCGGCTCCTTGGCCCACAGCGCCCGCAGGGCAGCAACCAGGCCTGGAATGGGGGTCGGGGGGCTCAAAATGGCACAAAATGGCACAAAAACCACCAAAAACCACCCCCAGAACCCCTGAAACAGCAAAAAACCCAACAAAAACATCCCCAGAACCCCTGAAATAGCCCAAAAACAGCACAAAACAGCCCAAAAACAGCCCCAGAACCACCTCAGAACCCCCAAAATAACACAAAAACAGCCCAAAACCAACCCAAAACCAGCCCCAGAACCACCAAAATAGCCCAAAACAGCCCCAGAACCACCAAAATAGCCCAAAAACAGCCCAAAACCAGCCCCAGAACCACCAAAATAGCACAAAACCAGCCCCAGAACCACCAAAACAGCCCAAAAGCAGCCCCAGAACCCCCAAAATAGCACAAAAACAGCCGCAGAACCACCAACATAGCCCAAAACCAGCACAGAAAGCACAAAATAGCCCAAAACAGCCCCAGAACCCCTGAAACAGCAAAAAACCCAACAAAAACACTCCCAGAACCCCTAAGATACCCCAAAAACACCCCCAGAACCTCTAACATCACAGAAACCACCAAAAACATCCCCAGAACCCCTAAAGTACTCCAAAATACCCCAAAACCAGCCCCAGAACCCCCAAAATAGCCCAAAAACAGCCCCAGAACCCCTGAAATACCCCCAAAACAGCCCCCAGTACCAAACCCACCCAGGACCCCCCAAAAACTCCTCCAAATCCCCTCAGGACACCCCAAATTCCCCCCAAAAACTCCTCAGGACCCCCAAAATCCCCTCAGGACCCCCCAAAATCCCCTCAGGACCCCCAAATTACCCAAAATCCCCTCAGGACCCCCCAAATCCCCTCAGAACCCCCCAAATTCCCCCCAAATCCCCTCAGGACCCCCCAAATTTCCCCAAAACCCCCTCAGGACCCCCCAATTTCCCAAAACCCCCTCAGGACCCCCCAAAATCCCCTCAGGACCCCCAGATCCCCCAAATTCCCCTCAGAACCCCCAAATCCCCTCAGGACCCCCCAAATTTCCCCAAAATCCCCTCAGGACCCCCAAAATCCCCTCAGGACCTCCCAAATCCCCTCAATTCCACCCCAGAAGCCCCAAAACCCCCTCAGGACCCCCCAAATCCCCTCAGGACCCCCAAATCTTCCCAAAATCCCCTCAGAACCCCCAAATTTCCCCAAAATCCCCTCAGAACCCCCAAATTTCCCCAAAATCCCCTCAGAACCCCCCCAATTTCCCGCTCCCCTCACTCACGTCCCGCCATCCCCTCCCCCCCCCCTTTCACAAGGGCGTCCGCGAGCGGCGGCGGCGCGATGACGTCACGCGTAAAAAAAGGGGGCGGGACACGCGCGTGACCCCGTGACGTCACCGCGGCGGAAGGGGGCGGGGCCTCGGCGGGAACCGAAAGGGAAAGTGGGGGAGGGGCGCGAGGAGAGCTCGGTAACGGGGGGGGGGGAGGGGAGAAAACCCCGAATTTGGGGGGTCCTGGGGGTCCCCAAAGGGAGGGGGGAGGGGAAAAGGCGGGGGGACCCCGATGGGAGCAGGGGCGGGGCGGGGGGAGGGGAACGGGGAGGTCCGGGAGGGTCCCAAATTCGGAGGGGAGGGAGAGGGGAGAAAACCCCAAATTTTGGGGAGGGGGCGTCCCAAATTGAAGGGGGGCAAGGAGGGGAGACCTCGATTTAGTGGGGGGGGGGGGAGGAGATCCAAAATTTGGGGGGCTCCAAACTGAAGGCGGCAAGGAGAGGAGACCTCGATTTTGGGGGGGGAGGAGATCCAGAATTTGGGGGGGGGGGTCTCAGCTTGCCCCGAGCCCCCAAACCTGAGCCTTTCACCCCCTCAGAGACCCCCGGAGCCCCCCCCCGCCATGGGGACCCTGCGCTGGCTGGAGGGGGATGGGCTGGACACGCTGGACCTGCTGGTGCCCGCCTGGGAGTGCCCAGGTACGGCCCGGGGGGGTCTTTGGGGGGTCTCTGGGGGTCTCTGGGGGTCTTTGGGGGTCTCTGAGGGGTTTTTGGTGGTCTCTGAGGGGTCCCTGAGGGGTCTCTGGGGGTCTCTGAGGGTCTCTGGGAGTCCTTGAGGGGTCTCTGAGGGTCTTTGGGGGTCTTTGGGGCGTCTCTGAGGGTCTCTGAGGGGTTTCTGAGGGGTCTCTGGGGGTCTCTGAGGGTCTTTGGGGCGTCTCTGAGGGGTCTCCGGGGGTCTTTGGGGGGTCTGTGGGGTCCCTGAGGGGTCTCTGGGGGTCTCTGAGGGGTCTTTGGGGGTCTCTGAAGGGTCTCTGGGGGTCTCTGAGGGGTCCCTGAGGGTCTCTGGGGGTTTCTGAGGGGTCTCTGAGGGTCTTTGGGGGTCTCTGGGGTCTCTGAGGGGGCTGTGGGGTCTCTGGGGGTCTCTGGGGGGTTTCTGGGGGTCTCTGAGGGGTCCCTGGGGGTCTCTGGGGTCCCTGGGGGTCTCTGGGTCCCCTCTCCGCCCTGTGCCGGGTCTCCAGGTGGTGTTTCTGGGTGTCTCCTCGGTGTTGGGGTCCCCCAGTGGTTGGTCCCCCCCAGACCGCCAGGAGCAGCCCTGGGAGGCCCCACGGCGCCGGGGGCGCTCGGCCTGGCCCGGGGGGGTCCCGGCAGCGAAGCCTCGGGAAGCCCCCGCCCCAACCAAGGGCAAGAAAAGGGCGCGGGGACCCCCCCAGAAACCCCGCGGGACCCCCAGAGCTCCCCCCCAGCCCCAGAAGGGCTCCCAGGGGTGCAGGACCCACAAAATCCCCTCAGGGACCCCCCGAGTTCCCCCTCAGGGCGACCCCGCTCGGCCCCATCAGAGCGTCTGGGGGTCCAAACCCTGCCCTTGGGGGCGGCAGAGCCCCCCCAGGGACCCCCAAAGCGACCCCCAGGGCCACCAGAGCCCCCCCAGGGACCCCCTAAACGCCCCCCAGGGCCACCAGAACCCCCAAAGCGCCCCCCAGGGCCACCAGAGCCCCCCCAGGGACCCCCAAAGCGCCCCCAGCCCAGCCCCTCTCGGAGCCCCCCAAGAGCCTCCTCAGCCCCCCACAAACTGCCCACGACCCTTCCCGAGGCCACCAGAGCCCCCTCAGCGACCCCCTAAAAGCCCCCCAGGGCCACCAGAGTCCCCCCAGGGACCCCGTAAACGCCCCGCAGGGCCCCCACAGGGACCCCCAAAACGCCCCCCAGGGGCACCAGAGTCCCCCCAGGGACCCCCAAAGCGCCTCCCGGGACTCCCCTCAGGATCGCCCTCAGTCGCCCCCTCAGAGCCCCCCTCAGGAGCCCCCCGGCGCTGACCCGGACGCGGCCGCGCTTTCCCGCCAGCTGCGGGCGCTGCTGCGCATGCGCCCCGCGGGGCTCTCGCTGTTCCAGCTGCGCGCCGCCTACAGCGCCGCCTACCGGCGCCCGCTGCCCATGGGCGCCGCGGCTTCCGCCCGACTGCGCCTGCGCCACCTGCCCGGAGCGCCGCTGCGCCTGCGCGGGTGCGGCGTGCAGACGCGCGTGCTGCCCCCCGGCGGCGGGGAGGACTCGGAGGAGGCGGAGGAGGACTCGGACATGGCGGCGGGGTGGGAAGGGGAAGGGACCCCCCGAGCGGCGTCCCCGACCCGCGACAGGACCCCGCCGGGGACCCCCGGGGCCACCAGGGCGAGGGCCGCGCGGGAGGGGTCGCCGGGCTGCGTGGCGACCCCCGAAATGTCCCCAAATGCTGGCAGCCTCCGCCCTGTGGCGACCCCCGCGGTGTCCCCTCACTCTGTGGGCCGCCATCTTGTGACCTCCACAGTGTCCCCAAATCCTTCCACCTCTCATCCCGGGACCCCCAAAATGTCCCCAAATCCTTCCACCCCTCATGTCGGGACCCCCGCGATCTCCCCACCCTGTGCCACCCCCCCTGTCGCGACCCCCGCGGTGTCCCCTCACTCTGTGGGCCGCCATCTTGTGACCCCCACAGTGTCCGCACCTTCTCCCACCCCTCATTCCGGGACCCCCAAAATGTCCCCAGATGCTGCCACCCCTAATTTCGGGACCCCCAAAATGTCCCCAAATCTTTCCACCCCTCATTTCGGGACCCCCGCTATCTCCCCAACCTCTGCCACCCCTCATTTTGGGACCCCCACAATGTCCCCACACTCTATGGGCCGCCATCTTGTGGCCCCCACAGTGTCCCCAAATGCTGCCACCTCTAATTTCGGGACCCCCAAAATATCCCCAAATCCTCTCACCCCCAATGTCGCGACCCCCGCGATCTCCCCAACCTCTGTCACCCCCCGTGTCGCGACCCTCGCGGTGTCCCCAAATCCTGTCACCCCTCATTTCGGGACCCCCAAAGTGTCCCCAAATCCTGTCACCTCTCATTTTGGGACCCCCAAAGCATCCCCAAATCCTGTCACCCCTACGGTGTCCCTAAATCCTGTCGTCATCCCCCATGTCGGGACCCCCACAATCTCCCCACCCTCTCCCACCCCTCATTTTGGGACCCCCACCATGTCCCCAAATGCTGCCGCCCCTGATTTCGGGACCCCCCCAGTGTCCCCAACCTCTCCCACCCCTCATTTTGGGACCCCCCCGCTGTCCCCTCCCCCAAAACCCCACGAGCGCTGCATTCTCCTCTAGGGGATAAGGGGGGTTGACCCAAAATTGGGAGATTTTCACCCAAAATTGGGAGATTCTCACCCAAACTTGGGAGATTCTCACCCAAACTTGGGAGATTTTCATCCAAAATTGGGAGATTCTCACCCAAAATTGGGAGATTCTCACCCAAAATTAGGAGATTCTCACCCGATTTTGGCGATTTCAACCCAATTTCAGGCAGTATTTACCAAATTTGGGGAGATTTTAACCTAATCTTGGAGATTTTGACCCAATCTGAGCCCATTTTGAGCCAATTTGGGGCTTTTCTGACCCGTTTTGTTCAGCTTTTCACCCAGTTTTGCCTTTTTTTTTTACTCATTTTGAGAGGTTTTGCTCCAATTTTTGGGGGATCTTACCCCAATCCCACCCCTGATTCTGCTGGTTTTTACCCCAAAAATGAGCATTAAAAGGTCGAGTTTTACCCCAAAAATCAGCAATAAAAGATCAAAGAGTCTCGACTCAATTAAATCTCATTAAGGTGCTTAATTAGGGGCGGGGTTATGACATCACCTGGGGGCGGGGTGCGATTTTTGGGGCGGTTTCGGGTGAATTTGGGGGGTTTTGGGGGTTTCCATGGGGCAGAGCTGGGATCACCCTGTGGAAAGCACGGGGGGGGTCAAAGAGGGTCCTGGGACCCCCAAAAACCCCCCAAAATCCTCCTGGGACCCCCCCAGGGTTGTATTGATTGCCCCCTTTTCCTGCCCTAATTAATACCGAGGTTAATTAATGAGGGGGGAGGGGCACAAGCCTCCCGAACCCCCCCCAAAATCCACTCAAACCCCCCCAAAATCCACTCAAACTCCCCCAAAAATACCCCCAAATCCATTGAAAATCCCAAATACCCCCAAACTCCCCAAAAATACCCCCAAAATGCCCCCGAAATCCACTCAAAAATAGCCCGACCCCTCCCAAAATCCACGCAACAACCAAAAAACCCCAAATCCACTTCAAACCCCCCAAAAATATCCTGAAACTCCCCAAAATTCACTCAAACCCCCAAACCCTCCAAAATCCACTCAACCCCCAAAAAATACCTCAAAATCCATGCAAAACCCCCCAAAATCCACTCAAGACCGCCCAAATTTCACTCAACTCCCAAAAATACCCCCAAAATCCACTCAAAACCCACCAAAACCCATTCAAACCCCCCCAAATCCACTCAAAACCCCCGAAATCCACTCAAAACCCCCCAAAACCCACTCAAATCCCCCCAAAACACCCCAAAATTCACTCAAAACCCCCCAGAATTCACTCAAAACCCCCCAAAATCCACTCAACACCTCCAAAACCCCTCAAAATCCACTCAAACCCCCCCAATCCACTCCAAACCCCCCCAATCCCTCACAAAATTTCACTCAAACCCCCCAAAATACCCCAAAATTCACTCAAAACCCCCCCAAATCCACTCAACCCCACTCAAAACCCCCCCAAAACCCACTCAAACCCCCCCAAATCCACGCAAAACCCCCCCAAATCCATTCAAACCCCCCCAAAATCCACTCAAACCACCCCAAATTTCACTCAACCTCCCCAAAAAATAACCCCAAATCCACTCAGGACCCCCCAAACCCCCCCCAAAATCCACTCAAAACCCCCCCAAAACCCCCCAAACCCCCCCAAACCCCAGTACCTGCGTGGGCTCAGAGCAGCAGCCGCGCCCCCAGCCCCAGGAGGAGCCCCCCCAATTTGGGGGTCCCGGGGGGGTTTTGGGGGGCGGCCGAGGGGGTCCCGCGGTGGCAGGGGGGGGGCTGCTCGGGGGGGGGGGGCTCCTGGGTCCAGGCCAGCTCTGGGGGAGGGGTCGGGGGGGCTTTTCAGAACCCCCCAAATCACCCCAAAAAATCCCCTGAAAGTCCAGCCCCACCCCAAAGCCTCAAATCCCCCCCAAAAATCCTCCCCTGAACCCTTAAATCCCCCCCAAAAACCCCCCCGAAACACCAAATCCCCCCCAAAAATCCTCCCCTGAGCCCTTAAATCCCCCCAAAAACTCCCCCGAAACACCGAATCCCCCCCAAAAATCCTCCCCTGAAACCCCAAATCCCCCCCAAAATCCCCCCAAAAAATCCCCCCTGAAACCCAAATCCCCCCCCAAAAAATCCTCCCTGAACCCCCAAACTCCCCAAAAACCCCCCAAAAACTCCTGAAACCCCAAGCCCCCCCAAAACCCAATTCTCCCAAAAACCCCCAAAGCCCCAAATCCCCCCCAAAAAAATCTCCCTGAAACCCCAAATCCCCCCAAATCCCCCAATAACTCCCTAAACAACCAAAATCCCCCCAAACCCCCCAAAACCCCAAATCCCCCCCCAAAAAAACTCCTGAAACCCCAAACTATCCCCAAAAAGCGCCCCCCAAACCCCCCCAAAAATCCCCCCGAAACCCCAAACTCCCCCCAAAACCCCCCCAAAAAAAGCCCCAAATCCCCCCAAAAAATCCCCTGAAACTCCAACCCCTCCCAAAGCCCCAAATTCCCCCCAAAAATCCGCCCCTGAACCCCAAACTCCCCTGAAAACCCCCAAAAAGCCCCCCTGAAACCCCAAACTCCCCCCAAATCCCCCCAAAACCCCAAATCCCCCCCAAAAATCCTCCCCTGAACCCCCAAACTTCCCCCAAAACCCTCCCAAAAAACCCGAAAACCCAAACTCCCCCAAATCCCCCCAAAATCCCCCCTGAACCCCAAATTTTGAGGATTTTAGGGGCATTTGGAGTGAATTCTGTGGGATTTTGGGGAAGTTTGGGTGGATTTTGGGGGAGGTCAGGGTATTTTGGGGGGATTTTGGGGTAATTTGGGAGTTTGGGGGGGGTTTTGGGGTCCGGGGGGAGTTTGGGAGGTCGGGAGGAGCAGGGGGGGGGTTTTTGGGGTGTTTTTGGGGTCGCACTCGTGGGGGCTCACACAGCCGGGATTGGAGGTTTAGGGTGGGGTCTTGGGGGTTTTTGGAGGATTTTGGGGGTTTTTGGGGTGTTTTTGGGGTCACACTTGGGGGGGGGCACACAGCCGGGGTTGGGGGGTTCAGAGGGGGGTCAGGTTTGGGGGTTTTTGGGGGGTTTTTTGGGGTTTTTGGGGATTTGGGGGGGTTTTTGGCGGCACTCACGGGCGGGTCACACAGCCGGGGTTGGGGGGGGGGTCAGGGTGGGTTTTTGGGGATTTTTTTGGGGGTTTTTAGGGGTTTTTTGGCACACTCACTGGGCGGGTCGCACGGGCGGGGTTCAGAGCGGGGTCAGGGTGGGTTTTTTTGGGGATTTTTAGGGTTTTCGGGGGATTTTTAGGGGTTTTTGGCACACTCACCGGGCGGGTCACACAGCCGGGGTTGGCGGGGGTTTGGGGGGTTTTTTTGGGGGGTTTTTGGGGATTTTTGGGGGGGTTTTTGGTGGCACTCACCGGGCGGGTCGCGCAGGTGGGGTTCAGAGCGAGGTCAGGGTGGGTTTTTGGGGGGTTTTTGGGGGTTTTTTGGCACACTCACCGGGCGGGTCGCGTAGCCGAGCCCGCAGAGCCCCCAGGGCACGGCTCAGGTTGCGCAGGGTCCCCTCGAGCCTCGCGTTCTCCCCCCGCAGCCCCCGCAGCGTCTCCTGCAGCTGGAAGGGGCCCCCCCGCCCCAAAACCAGCACGGCCGCCAGAGCCACGGCCCCCCAAAACCCCATGGCCGCCCCCCGAGCCGGGACCGAGCCCCCCCGAGCTGGTATCGATCCCCCCTGAGCTGGTATTGATCCCCCCCGGTGTCATCCACCCCCCCCCCAAAGCCCCATCGATCCCCCCCCAGATCGTCACTGACCCCCCTAAAAATCCCATTGATCCCCCCCAGATCGTCACTGACCCCCCTAAAAATCCCATTGATCCCCCCTCAGTGTCACTGAGCCCCCCCAAAGTGTCACTGACCCCCCCGACCCCAAATCCCCTCACAGACACCCCCAAATCCCCTCATTGATCCCCCCCAGACCCCAAATCCCCTCACAGACACCCCCAAATCCCGTCACAAATGCCCCCAGACCCCAAATCCCCTCACAGATGCCCCCAAATCCCGTCACAGATGCCCCAAATCCCCTCACTGACCCCCCAAATCCCCTCATTGATCCCCCCAGACCCCAAATCCCCTCACAGACACCCCCAGACCCCCAATCCCGTCACTGACCCTCCCAATCCCCTCACTGACCCCCCCAATCCCCTCATTGACCCCCCTAAATCCCCTCCCCTTGCTGTTTGTAAAATCTCTTAAAGGTGTTTAAAGTTTGGGGTTTTTTTTTTTTCTGAGGTGTTAAACACAAAGCTTTCTCCACCAATCTTTGGGCACCTGAGGAGGGGAGGTACCGAGTAAATCAAATGCACGAATTCCATCCGGAAAAGGAAAAAATCCAAGTTCCCCTTCCTGAAGAAAAGGCCTCGGAGGGTTAAAACCTTCTGCTGCAGAATCCTGAAGCTGAAATAGCCGAGGAAATCAGGGCCTGGAATTCCCCTGGATTGGATTTTACTCGGCATAAAGAACTGGGAAAGATCCCTTTAATGCATGGAAATGTCCATCCATCCTTTCAATTTCTTAGGGCAATCTGGATACAGAGCAGCCAAGAAAGAGGCTCAAAGTGTAAATTAAAATCTGCAGATTTATTTGGGATTTATTATTTCAAAATAAATAATAAGAGGCTGGGCCACGGAAGAGTCTCTTGCCAAATTCCTGAGCCGTTTTCTAGACAAGAATTAGGGGCACTTCTGAGAATTGCTGGGCAATGTTGCCTTTGATTTAGAAATTACATGTTTATTACTAAAATCTCTGTACGAGGCAGGTTTGTGGAGAGGTCTCCTGAGGGCAGAAGAGCCTTTCAGGGACTGAAATATCCTTTAGTGACAGCTTCTCCCTCAGGATTAGCAGACTTTAAACCTTAGGACAACGTCTCACTGAGCTCCTCACAACCCTCCAGAGCCCCCCAAACCTCAGAGATACCCACAGAGCTCCAGATCCCCTCACAGGCCCCCGATACCTCCCACAGAACCCCAAAGTCCTCCTAACCCCTCAAAAAAACCATTTTCAACCATTTTTACGCTTTTTTCCCTCACCTGTCCCGAGGCCCCACACGAAAAAGCGCGGGAAGCCGCCCAAGCCCCGCCCCCTCTCCGTTAACTCCCGGACGGAGCCGAAAAGACCCGAACGCTGGTCCGAGAAAGTGGCGGAGAGTGCCGAGGAGGACCGGAAAATCCCGAAAGAAACCGGAAATTTCCGGGTGTCGGCGAAGAGAGCCGAGATAGGGGCGGAGATTGCCGAAGCCGTACGGAGATTGCCGAACGGGGGCGGAGCTTGGCAAGGGGGCGGAGCTTGGCAAGGGGGCGGAGCTTGCCGAGGCTCTCTCCGCTCTTTCCGTTTCCGGCGGCCGCAGGGAGCGGAGGTGCCGCGTGGGGCTCCGCTTTGGGGCGGCCTGGGGGGGTTCTTGGTGCCGAGGGAGGGGTCCCCAACCCCAGGGAGGGTCCCTAAGGGCGGGGGGAATGCGGGGCGGCGGGATGGAGCGGGGAACGGGCTGGAAACCGCGCCCCGGGGCTGGCGGCCGGTGCTGAGGCCGCTCCCCGCTCCCCACAGGCGCCATGTCGGCCCATCTGCAGTGGATGGTGGTGCGGAACTGCTCCAGTTTCCTGCTGAAGAGGAACAACCAGACCTACAGCACCGTCAGTGCCGGGGCACGGCCTGGAAGCGGGAGGGGGAGCGGGGAGCGGCCTTGGGGGGTCCCGGGGTGTCACCAAAATGCGGCTCTGAACCCTACGGGGCCCTCACAGCGATCCCCAAAAACCCGAGACGAGGTTCTAGGCACCCAAAAACCCCCATTAACACCCAAAGGGGTCCCAACTGCCCTCGCCAGATGCTTGGGGACCCCTCGGTGACACCTCGGGACCCCCCAAGCCCCAAAATGCGGCTCTGAACCCCACGGGGCCCTCACAGCGATCCCCAAAAACCCCAAGATGAGGTTCTAGGCACCCAAAAAGCCCCATTAACACCCAAAGGGGTCCCAACTGCCCTCCCCAGATGCTTGGGACCCCCTCAAATCCCCTGAGCTCCCCCCAAACCCCTGGGTTTCTACCCCCTGCCCCTCCCCCCAGCCTCCTGAGCACTTCCCAAATTTTTGGGGGTCTCCTATAAATTCTCGAGGACACCCCCAGACCCTCGGGTCCCCTGCAAACCCCCTGAGTCACCCCCCCAAACCTCTTGGAAATCCTTGGGCTTCCCCTTTAGGACGTGCCCAAAACCCCCCCCCCCCCAAATTTTTTCGGGATCCCCTCGTGTCGACCCCACAAATCCCCTCACGACCCTCCCCAAATCCCCCCCCTCTCTCTCCAGGAGCCCAACAACCTCAAGGCCAGGAATTCCTTCCGCTACAACGGCTTGATCCACCGCAAGAGCGTGGGCGTGGAGCCGGCGCCGGATGGCAAAGGCATCGTGGTGGTGCTCAAAAAACGCTCAGGTGGGCGCGTCCCCTCCCTCCCGCAGCAGTTAGGGACTCCCCACAAACCCAGGTTTTTATCTGCACCTCTGGGGAGCTTCACCTCAAGCCCCAGCAGATGAGAAACGGCTGCAGATGTTGTTTCAGGTTGTTGATTTCTCCTTCTCTCTGCCAGCTCTCAGCTCCGGCCGCACATCTGATGCAGCCGAGTCCGAGCGGGCACTGCCCAGCCCTGGGCTGTCCCGGCCTTTCTGTGCCCTTTCCATCATCCAACCATTCTTCACAACGCATTTATTAGTTACTGTTCTATACCAATCCATTTGCACCTGTTCTAGACACGGAATTTCTACCTCTTTTTCATTCTACCAATCATTTTATGCCAACATTAAGAGAGAAGATGGAGGAGAAGGAGAAGAACAGGGCGACGCCCAAAATCTTCCATCTTAGACCCTTCATCCTCATTTTAGAAATCGTAAAATCTGCTTTTCACCTTGTGAAATACTAAACCACTGCTCATTTTTAACTTCTCTTCTTCTGCAACACTTAGCGCTGCATCGGCATCTTTCCCATGGGCTGAGGTCAGAGCCGGGGCCATTCTGGGCTTTTTGCCAGGGGCTGGGACCCCCTTGCTGGGGCTCCTGAGCTCCCAGGGCAGCCCGAGGCGTGCCTTGGGTTCCAACACTCCGCCACCCTTCAAAGGAACCCCAAATCCTCCGAGATTCCCTCCAAAATCCCTATTTTTTTTTTTTTTTGGTGCCCCCCAGGGCAGAGGAAGCCGGCCACGTCGTACGTGCGCGTGCGGATCCGGCGCGACGCCCGCGGCTCCCTGCGCAGCCTGCGGCACCTCATCAGCAAGAACAGATACAGGAGGGACCTGCGCATGGTCAGGGGGGGCCCCGAAACCCGGGGGGGTCCCCAAAATCCCGGGGGGGTCCCCGAAAATCCCGGGGAGGGTCCCCAAAAATCCCGGGGAGTGTCTCCGAAAATCCCGGGGAGTGTCCCCAAAAATCCCGGGGAGTGTCTCCGAAAATCCCGGGGAGGGTCCCCAAAAATCCGGGGGGATCCCCAAAAATCCCGGGGAGGGTCCCCAAAATTCCGGGAGGGTCCCCGAAAATCCGGGAAGGGTCCCCAAAAATCCCAGGGGGGTCCTCGAAAATCCAGGGAGCAGCGGGAAATTTGAGGAGCAGGGGTTTAAAATTCACGTGAGGATGGAAGGGTTTGGGAAGAGGAGGATGAGGTGGAGTTGGAGGGTATGAGGATTCCCAAAAATCTGGGGGTGACTCCCAAAACTTGCAGGTTTTTGGTGGAACCCAAAAAGCTGCCGAGACCCCAAAATTTGGGGGAAAAAGTTCTGAAATATGGGACCTTTACAGCATGACAGGAGTCCCAAACACCTCAGAAGAACCCCAAAAATTGGAGGAACCCTCAAAATCTCTTAAAACTCCTGCAAATCCCAAAAGCAGCGAGAGTGGAGGCTCTTGGTGACCCCGGGGTCCCCAAAAATCTGGGGGTGACTCCCAAAACACTTGGAGGAACCCAAAAAAGCTGCCGAGACCCCAAAATTTGGGGGAAAAAGGTTCTGAAACACGGGAGGGGACCCAGAGCTTTACAGCATGAAATGAGTCCCAAACACCTCAGAAGAACCCCAAAAATTGGAGGAACCCTCAAAATCTCTTAAAACTCCTTAAAACTCCTGCAAATCCCAAAAGCAGGGAAGAGTGGAGGCTCCTGGTGACCCCTGTGGAACCTGGAGAGGGATCCCCAAAACTGGGGCGCTCCCCAGCCTTGCTCTGGGAGCTCGGAGGGATCATTTGGGGGGGTTTTGAGGGTCCCGAAGGGTCCTGAGGAGTTTGGGGGGGGGTCTGGAGAGGATTTGGGGGAGTTTAAAAAGGATTTGGGGGAGTTTTGGGGGAGTTTAAAGGGGATTTGGGGGGTTCTGAGGGGGATTTTCGGGGGGTTCTGAGGGGATTTTGGGAGGGTTTGAGGCATTTGGGCTGCCACCCCCAGGGGTTCCCCGTTGTTTTTGGGGTGCTGAGCCCCATTTTGGTGCCCCCCAGGCCGCTCTGCGCCGGGCCAGCGCCATCCTGCGCAGCCAGAAGCCCGTGGTGGTGAGGAAGAAGAGGGTGAGGGCGGCGAAGGCCCCGTGAGCTTCATCGGAAATAAAATGTCTGAGCAACCTCCAGAATCGGCGCTTCGTTTTTGGGGAAGGCAGCCTGAGGGGTTGGGGAGACGTTGCCTCCATTTTTTCTCTGTTTCCTACCTTTTTTTCTTCTCATGTTTCCTGCCATTTTCCCCTTCACGACTTCTGACTTTTTTTCCCCTCACGTTTCCTGCTCTTTTTCCCCTGACATTTCCACCCATTTTCCCCTCACGTTTCCCACCCTTTTCCCCCTCACGTTTCCCGCCCTTTTCCCCCTCACATTTCCCACTTTTCCCCATTTTCCCCCCTTTTTCCCCTCACGTTTCCCACCATTTTCCCCTCACGTTTCCCCCCTTTTTCTCCCCTCACGTTTCCTACCCTTTTCCCCCCTCACATTTCCTTCCCTTTTCCCCATTTTCCACCCTTTTTCCCCTCACGTTTCTCCCTCTTTCCCCCCTCACGTTTCCTGCCCTTTTCTCCCCTCACATTTCCTTCCCTTTTCCCCATTTCCCACCCTTTTTCCCCTCACATTTCCTGACCTTTTCCCCCTCACATTTCCCACCCTTTTCCCCTCACATTTCCCACCCTTTTCCCCTCTCACATTTCCTGCCCTTTTCCCCCTCACATTTCCCACTTTTCCCCATTTCCCGCCCTTTTTCCCCTCACATTTCCCACCATTTTCCCCCTCACATTTCCTGCCCTTTTCTCCCCTCACGTTTCCCATCCTTTTCTCCCCTCACATTTCCCACCATTTTCCCCCTCACATTTCCCTCCCTTTTCCACCCTTTTTCCCCTCACATTTCCTACTTTTCTCCCCTCACATTTCCCACCATTTTCCCCTCACATTTCCCCCCCTTCGTGCCCCCTCGCAGACACTCAGCAGCTCATTAAGAAGCAGAAATGTCCCTTTAATGACATCGCATCTCCATCCCGCAAATTAAGGCCTCAGCGGTGTCCCCCTCCCCAAGACCCCATTATGATCCCAACATCCCTCTGGGGGGAAACACGACCCCCTCAGGCACTTGATCCCAGACCCCCATAAGTGCCAGATCCTGCCCCATAGAGGATCCAGATCCCATTTAGGCACCCGATCCCACTCTGGCAGGGACCCCAGACCACTGTCAGGGGCTCAATCCCACCCCACAGAGGAACCAGGATCCCCATTAGGGTCCCAACAGCCCCCCAGCGGGGACCCTGACCCCAATAAAGGCCAGATTCTGCCCCAGAGAGGATCCAGGACTCCCATTAGGGGCTTGATCCCGCCCTGGGGTGACCCCTAGACCACCATTAGGGGCTCAATCCTGCCCTGTGGAGGATCCAGGACTCCCATTAGGAGCCTGATCCCACCCCAGGAGAGGACCCCAGGCCCCCAGAGAGGCCGGATCCCACCCTGGGGTGACCCCAGACCCTCACCAGGATCCCAATAACCCCCCCAGGCCCCTCTTAGGGTCCCAAACCTACCCCTCAGAGGATCCTTTGGGAGCCTGATCCCACCCCAGGAGGCAACCCAGACCCCCATAAAGGCCCCGATCCCAACCTGTGGGAGACCCCAGACCCCTCTTAGGGTCCTATTCCCCCCTTGGGTCCCCCCCACACACCCCACGTGCCCCCCTCAGGCCCTCAACAGCACCAACCTGCCCGTCTGCCCCAAATCCACCCCGAACGCCACCAAATTGAGGCCGCTGAGCACGGCCACCAGCACCTTCCTGTCCCAGGGGCACGTGGCGGGGCAGCCATAGGGTCTCCGGGCCTGGCCTCCCATGTCGTCCGAGAAGCTGTACAGCGCCCACAGCACCGTGGCCGCCCCGTAGGCCACCACCCCCAGCCCCGCGTAGACCCCCAGCCCCCAGCGCAGCCCCTCGGGGTCCCGCATCCACCCGCACCAGCCCCAGCCCAGCAGGCAGCCCCCGACCAGCAGCACCCCCAGCACGAAGGACACGCAGAAGATGCCCAGGCACCAGCGCAAGGCCGCGGGTCCCGACGCCGCGCCCAGCTCGGCCGAAAGCCCCAGCAGGAGGAGGGCGAGGAAGGCTTCGGCCACCTTGAGCAGCCCCGAGGGGGTGGCCAGGTACGGGGCGGCCTCGCCGGGCCGCGCCCGGTCGCGGGTCACCTCGGCGGCGTAGGCCAGCGTGGCCACTGCCGAGGCGGCCGTGGCGGCGGCGCGGAGGGCGCGGGGGCGGCCCTGGCCACCCTCGTGGCCCCGGAGGTGGCCCAGCGGCCACAGGATGGTGGCGGTGGCGCAAGCCATGGCGGCGGCGGTGGCCAGGGCCAGCGGCAGGTCGCGGCGGGGCGGCGGGCGGCGGAAGGCGTCGTTGAGGAGGAGGAGGAGGGTGAAGACGAAGGACAAGGCCCAGGCGGACAAGCAGCCGTCGCCCTCGCCCGGGTTCCAGTAGCCAGGGGCCGCTGCCAGGGCCAGGGCCAGGAGGGCACTGAGGGCCTGGACGCAGCGCAGAAGGGACGGGGGGCGGCACGGAGGGGGCATCCTGGGGGCTGTGGAGAGATGGGGGGGTCAGGGGGGTATTGGGGGGTATCGGGGGGCTGGGGGTATTGGGGATATTGGGGGTATTGAGGGTATTGGGGGTATTGGGACTTGGGGCTATCTGGAGGTACTGAGGAGTATTGGGGTGCTGGGGGTATTGGGGCTGGGGGTACCAGGGGGTATTGGGGGTATTGGGGATATTGGGAATATTGGGGATATTAGGGATATTGGGAATATTTGGGATATTGAGGGTATTGGGGATATTGGGACTGGGGGCTATCTGGAGGTACTGAGGAGTATTGGGGGTTAGGGATATTGAGGCTGGGGGGGTACCAGGGATATTGGGGGTTAATGGGGTTGGGGGCTATCAGGGGTCATGGGCTATTGAGGGGCTGGGGGCCTGCACACAGCAGAGAGGGGCATCCCAGGGGCTGGGGAGAGATGAGGGGCTCGGGGGGGGTTATTGGGGTTACTGGGGGGTATCGGGGGGCTGGGGGAGATGGGGGGTTGGGGGGGGATTGGGGTGCTGAACAGCATTTGGGGCATCAGGGGCTCGTGGGGCTCTTGAGGTGCTGGGGGCTATCAGGGAGATGGGGGTTACTGGGGGGGATTTGGGGGCTATTTGGGGGGATTTGGGGTACTGGGGGGACTTGAGGCCCTGGGTGCAGCACAGACGGGATGAGGGGGCCAGCATGGAGCGGGTTATCCCGGGATTTTGGGGGGACAAGAGGCGGCAATGGGACATTGGGAGGCAGGCAGGGAGGGACTGGGGAGCACCGGCGGCGTTTGGGCTGAGGAGCTGCGGGGGGCTGGAGGGAGCGAGGGAAGTCGCGGGCTATGGGGGGATTCCCTGTGTTCGGGACATCCCAGGAATCCGGGGGCTCACGCCGGGGGTCGGGGGGGGTCCCAGGCCCGCGGGGCCGCGGGGGCGGTCAGGGCTGTGCCCATATAAGGCCGGGGAGAATCTCCTTCCTCCCCCCCTTGGCCTCATCCTGGGGTCGCTCCGCCCCGGCCGGGCGCTGGCTGCATCCTGTGGGTGATGGAGGGGGGGTCCCAAGCGTCCGGGGGAGACCCCTGAGGGGCCGGGGAAGACCCCAGAGGGCCGGGGGAGACCCGAGAGGGCCGGGGGAGAGCCCAGAGGGGAGACCCCAGAGGGCTCCGGGGAGAGCCCAAAGGGCTCCGAGGAGAGCCCAGAGGGTCCGGGGAGAGCCCAGAGGGTTTGGGGAGAGCCCAGAGGGTCCGGGGGAGACCCCAGAGGGGAGACCCCAGAGGACCCGGGGAGACCCCAGAGGGTCCGGGGGAGATCCCAGAGGGTCCGGGGGAGATCCCAGAGGGTCCCGGGGAAGGGGGCTGGGCTGGGGAGGAGCACCCCAGGACCCCCCCACACTGTGTCACCTCCCCTTCCCCACACGACCCCCGGGTGGGTCCCGGCACTCACCCGAGCGGGATCGGGCGTTTGCGAACGAGCTCGGGGGGGTTCGGTTCGGGTCCTTACACACGGGACGGTGCCGGTTCGGATCCCTCCGGGCGGTTTCGGTTCTTACGGACGGGACGGTCCCGGTTCGGGTCCCTCAGAGCGGTTTCGGTCGTTATTGGACGGGACGGTCGCAGTTCGGATATTTCGGGACGGTCCCGGTTCGGGTTTGTCGGCAGCCCCTGGGCTCCTCGCGGTTCGGCTCCCCTCAGGCGGGTTCGGGTCTCTCCGGAGCGGTTCGGCTCCTCCCGGTTCGGGTCTCTCCGGAATTCGGGTCCCGGTTCGGATCCCCTCGGGCACGTTCGGGTCGCACCGGGAGCGCTCGGGTCCCGCCGGGCAAGCTTCGGGTCTCCCCGGCACCGGCAGGTTCGGCTGTTTCCGCTCGGGTTCGGGTCTCTCCGCCGAGCCGTGTCAGCCCGGGCGGCGCCCGCCGGGGCGTGGCCGGGCGGGTGTGACGTCAGGGGGTCCCGGGCAGTGACGTCAGGGGGTCCCGGGCAGTGACGTCAGGGGGTCCCGGGCAGTGACGTCAGAGCACCGGGGGGCTCGGGGGCTCCCCGGGGTGTCCCCGGAGCGGGGGAGGGGCGCTGCCGTGTGCCCCCAGCCCTCGGGTGGGCGCCACGGGGCACCAAGGGCGGCGCCCCCACCCCTCCCCCCCCCACTTCCCCCTCCCTCCGAGGCGCGTTTTGGGTCGTTTTGGGCTGTTTTGGGAAGTTTGGCCGTTGCCGGGGGCAACGCGACCGCGACCGCCCCAAATATTTGGTTTCCGTGGGAACGGGGCGGGGGGACAGGAACAAGGGCGGGGGGAGCCCGACGTGCGGTGGGGGCGGGGGGCTCAGGGCTCGGGGGGGTCCCGGGGCCCCCCCAAATCCAGCCGGGGGGTGGGGAGGGGTCCCTCGCGGCTCAGCACCTGGGGGGGGACGGGAGTAAGGGGAGGGGGTGTCCGGGACCCCCACCCGTGGGTGTGCGCCCCCCCCCCCCCATAGCTCTGGGACCCCCACCCGTGGCTTCGGGACCCCCCCCCATAGCTCAGGGACCCCCACCCATAGCTCTGGGACCCCCACCCGTGGCTTCGGGACCCCCACCCATGGGTCCAGGACCCCCGCCCGTGGGTGTGGGACCCCCATCTATAGCCCTGGGACCCCCCCCCATAGCTCAGGGACCCCCACCTATGTCCCAGGACCCCCACCCATAGCTCTGGGACCCCCACCCATAGCTCTGGGACCCCCCCCCATGTCCCAGGACCCCCCCCCGTCCCCCCACCTCTCGCAGGACCCTCTCCCGCAGCTCGCCGGGGCTCAGGGGTCTCTCCTCTTCCTCCTCCTCCTCCTCCTCCCCCGCCGCGGGGTCCTCCCTGAGCGGATGGGGGGGGGGACACCCATGGGTGCTGTGATAAGGGGGGAACCCCCCCCTCACTGCCAGGGGGTCCCGGGGGGGGCCTCACCTGGGGCTGGGGGGTCGCGGAGGGGGGGTCCGACCCCGCACGGCCTCGTTCCCTGCCAGGAGCTGGAGCGAGAGTGGAACATTGAGGGGGGGGGAAGCCCCAAAACCTCCCCAAACCCCCCCAGTTCCACCCCAAAACCCCCCAATCCTCCCCCAAATACCCCCAGTTCCCCCCCCCACAGAGGCACCAATTCCTCCCCCCAAAACCCCCAAATTTTCCCCCAATGAACCCCCAAATTCTCCATCCCCAAAACCCAAAATTGCCCCCCCAGAACCTCCCCAAACCCCCCCAGTTCCACCCCAAAACCCCCCAATCTCTCCCCCAAATACCCCCAGTCTCCCCCCAAAAGAAGCACCAATTTCTCCCCCAAGACCCCCAAATTTCCCCCAATGAACCCCCAAACCCAAAATTGCCCCCCCAGAACCTTCCTAAATCCCCCCCAGTTCCACCCCAAAACCCCCAATCCCCCCCCCACACCTCCAGTTCCCCCCTCCCCCAAATATCCTCAGTTCTCCCCCCCAACCCCCAAATTTTCCCCCAAATTCCCCTCCCCAAAACCCAAAATTGCCCCCCCAAACCCCCCCCCAGTCGCCCCCAGTTGCCCCCAGTCGCTCCCAGTAGCCCCCCCCCCAGCCCCTGGCCGGTACCTGGGGGTCCCCCCCCCGCAGCAGCAGCCGCGTCACCCCAAATTCCAGGCGCCGGAGCTGCTCCCACAGAGGGTCCGAGTTCCCGGGGGGGTCCCCGGGGGGGTCCCAAAGGGGGTCCTGGGTGGGCTCGGGGTCCCCCTGCCCCTCCTCCAGCTGGGCCAGCAGCGCCGCCAACCCTGGGGGGGGAGAGGGGGGGACACCCCCAAAATTAGGGGGGTTTCCCAAAAGCTGGGTGAACCCCCGGACTCATAGACCCCCCCCCAAAACCCCCAGTGACACCCCAAAAACCCCAATCGCCCCCCCCCGCACCCCAAATAAACCCCTCAAACCCCCCAACCCCCTGCAGGACCCCAAATTGCCCACCCCAGACCCCAAATTGATCCCCCCAGACCCCAAATTGACCCTCCAGGACCCCAAATTGACCCCCTCAGACCCCAAATTGACCCCCAGACCCCAAATTGACCCCCCCAGACCTCAAATTGCCAACCCCAGACCCCAAATTGATCCCCCCAGACCCCAAACTGACCCCCCAGGACCCAAATTAACCCCTTCAACACTCTCTAATTACCTTCCCCAAACCCCCCGGGACCCCTCCACCCCCAAATTTGGGGTCCCCCCTCCCAAATTTGGGGTGTCCCCCCCCCCTCACCTGCCCGCAGCTCCTCCAGCTCTTCCCTCCCCCGCCGCTCCTGCTCCCGCAGCTCCTGGATCTCAATTTCGGGGTCCCCCGGGGGCCCCCCCGGCTCCTCGGGGGTCTCTGCTGCCGCCACCGCTGCCCGAAGCTGGGGAGGGGGTTTGGGGGTGGATTTTGGGGTTTTTTGGGGGGGTTGGAGGGGTTTTTTGGGCGGCTCTAGGGGGGATTTGGGTCCCTGAGGGGAGGAATCGAGGGGATTGGGAGGGTCTGGGGGGGTTGTTGGTGGTTTTGGGGGGATATTTGGGGTGTCTGGGGGGAAAATTTGGGTTCCAGGGGCAGTTTGGGGCGTTCTGGGGGGGTTTTGGGGTGTTGGGAGGGAGTTTTTTTGGGGGGGGTCCCACCTGCTCCACGTGCTGCTGCAGCTCCTGCAGCTCCCGGTGCTGCTCCGTCAGCAGCAGGAACCGGGAGAAGCTCTGTGCCCCCCCTGCACCCCAAAAATCAGCCTCAGGACCCCAAAACCCACCCTGAGAACCCCCTGCACCCCAAAAATCAGCCTCAGGACCCCCCCGAACCCCCAAAACCCACCCTGAGAACCCCCTGCACCCCAAAAATCAACACGGGACCCCCCCCCGAACCCCAAAACCCACCCTGAGAACCCCCTGCACCCCAAAAATCAGCCTCAGGACCCCCTCTGAGACCCCCCTGCTCCCCAAAACCCACCCTGGGACCCCCCCCAGCACCCCCAAACCTGCCCTGAGCTCCCCCAATCCCCCCCATCCTTCCTCACCCTCCATCCAGGCCTCCTCCTCCTCCTCGGGGGGCTCCAGCCCCTCCCCCAGCCCCTCAGGGGGGTCCTGGGGGGCTTCTGGGGGGGCTCGGGGCTTCGGGCGGGGCCGTGCTGGGGGGCACGGGGGGGGGACAGTCATGAGCCAGGTTTGGGGGAGCACCCAGGGACCCCCAAACCCCCCCCTAAGGGACCCAGGGACCCCCAAAAATCCTCCCCAAGGCACCCAGGGACCCCCAGAACCCCCCCAAGAGATCCAGAGGTCTGGGAGAGGCACCCACGGAACCCCAAATCCTCCCCAAGAGATGCAGGGGTCTGGAGGAGCACCCAGGGACCCCCAAATCCCCAACCCAGGGCACCCAAGACCCCCAAAAACCTCCCCAAGGGACCCAAGGGTCTGGAGAGGCACCCAAGGACCCCCAAATCCCCAAACCAGGGCACCCAAGACCCCCAAACCCCCCACTCACAGCACCCAGCAGTCTGGGGGTGCACCCAGGGACCCCCAAACTCCCAACCCAGGGCACCCGGGGACCCCCAACCCCCCTCCCCAAGGGACCCAGGGACCCCCAAACCCCCCCCTCAAGGGACCCAAGGGTCTGGGGGGGGCACCCAGGGACCCCCAGAATCCTCCCCAAGGCACCCAGGGGTCTGGAGACCCCCAAACTCCCAACCCAGGGCATCCAAGACCCCCAAAAACCCCACCAAGGGACCCAGGGGTCTGGGGGGGGCACCCAGGGACCCCCAAACCCCCAACCCAGGGCACCCAGGATCTGGGATGGGCACCCAGGGACCCCCAAAAAGCCCCCCAAGGGACCCCAGGATCTGGGATGGGCACCCAGGGACCCTCAATACCTCCCCACCCACAGCACCCAGGGGTCTGGGGGTGCACCCAGGGACCCCCAAACCCCCCACCCAGGCCCCCCCAGGTGCCCCCCACCCCCAGGCACCCGGGCGGGGTCGGGGTCTCTCCTTGGCGGCCATGAAGCTCCGGAGGCGCCGCTGCTGCTCCCGGCGCCGGCCCCGCTCCCGCTCGGCCTCGTCCTGCGCCCACCGCGACCCCCGGGACCCCCGCGACCCCCGGGGAGCCCTGGGGAGGGTCACGGGGGGGTGGGGGGGGTCAGGGGCTTGGGGGGGACACCCAGGGATTTAGGGCGGAACCAAAGGTTTTGGGGAGAGTTCGGGGTGTTTTGGGGGTGTCGAGTTTTGAGGGTTTAGGGGGGATCGAGGAGGTTTTTGGGGGGGTTCTAAGGGGGATTTGGGGGTTTTGGGGGGGGATTTGGGTGGTGTCAGGGGGTCTTGGGGGTCCCAGGGGTGTTTTTGGGGCTGTCAGGGGTTTTTGGGGGGTTCCAAGAGGGATTTGGGGGTTCCAGGTGGGGTTTTGGGAGGGTTCCAGGCAGTTTTTGGGATCATCAGGAGTTTTAGGGGGTTCTAAGGGGGATTTGGGGGTTCCAGGGGTGTTTTTGAGGGTTCCAGGGGGTTTTGGGGGTTCCAAGGGAGGGTTTGGGAGAGTTCCAGGCAGTTTTGGGAGGTGTCAGGGTGTTTTGGGGGGGTTCCAGGAGGTTTTTGGGGCTCTCAGGGGTTTTTGAGGGGTTCCAAGGGGGATTTTGGGGTTCCAGGGGGTTTTTGGGGGGGTCCCAGAGGGTTTTTGGGGCTCTCGGGGGGTTTTTGGGGGGTCCCCACCGCTCTCTCTGCGCCGTCGCCGCTCGCTCCAGCTCGGCCTCGATCTCCCGCTGGGTCTCCTCCAGCTCCTGCAGCCAATCAGAGCCCTCCATCACCCCTGGGATCCACCCCCCAGCCAATCAGAGCCCTCCATCACCCTGGGATCCACCCCCCGGCCAATCAGAGCTCTCCATTACCCCAGGATCCACCCCGTGGCCAATCAGAGCCCCCTGTCACCCTGGGATCCACCCCCCCAGCCAATCAGACCTCTTCATCAGCTCTGGGATCTACTCCCCGGCCAATCAGAGCCCTCCATCCCCATTGGGGGGAGGGAGGGTCACCCCTGGATTTGGGGAGGGTCTCTGGGATTTGGGGGGGGTCTCCCCTGGGTTTGGGGAGGGGTCACCCGTGAATTTTGGGAGAATCTCCGGGATTTGGGGAGGGGTCTCTGGGATTTGGGGAGGGGTCTCTGGGATTTGGGGGGGGGTCTCTCACCTGCAGCCGCCGCCTCAGGAGCCCCCGCAGCCGCCGCCGCTCCCCCCGCAGCCCCTCGAGCTCCCGGCGCAGGCGGGGCAGGACCCCCAGGGACCCCCCCAGCGCCGCCCCCGCCTGTGGGACCCCCCCCAAAATGGGTCAGGGACCCCCAGGGACCCCCCCAGTGCCGCCCCCGCCTGTGGAACCCCCAAAATGGGACAGGGACCCCCCAAAATGGGTCAGGGATCCCCAGGGACCCCCAGGGACCCCCCCAGAGCCGCCCCCGCCTGTAGGACCCCCTAAAATGGGTCAGGGACCCCCCAAAATGGGTCAGGGACCCCCCAAAATGGGTCAGGGATCCCCAGGGATCCCCCAAAGGGACCCTCCCATGGGTCAGGGACGCCCTCCCTAAAGGGACCCCCACCCATAGTCCTGAGACCCTCGCCCATGGGTCTGGGACTCCCCCCATAGCCCCGGGACCCCCACCCATGGTCCCAGGACCCCCACCCACGGCCTCAAGACCCCCACCCATGGGTCTGGGACCCCCACCCACATGCCGGGCTGTGAGGGGGGGTCTCACCCGCTGCACTTGATCCTCCAGCGCCTCCAGCCTGCGCCGGGCCCGGTCCATCTGCAGCGGGGGCGGGGGGGCGCTGGGACCCCCATCTATGGGGCCGGGACCCCCCCCCAGGGACCCCAGCCCCAGCCGCGGCTCCGGGACCTCCCCCATGGCTCCGGAGCTGCCGCGGATTTGTTGGTGGCAACGGAGGGGGGCAACCCCCAAACCCCTCCCCCTCCCCCAAATCCCTCCCCCCCAAATCCCTCCCCCAAACCCCTCCCCCTCCAAATCCCTCCCCCTGCCCTCCCCCTGCCCTCCCCCCAACCCTCCCAAATCCCCCCAAATCCCCCCCCACAAGGATCCTCCCAACCCCCAAGACCCTTCCCCAAATCCCCCCAAATCCCCCCCTCACAAGGCTCTCCCCAAGCCCCCTCCCCAAATACCCCCAAATCCCCCCTCACAAGGCTCCCCCAGCCCCCCAAGACCCCTCCCCAAACACCCCCAAATACCCCCCAAATTTCCCCAAACGCCCCAAATTCCCCCCCAAGGCTCCCCCCAGCCCCCCAAATGCCCCCAAAGGGGGTCTCAGCCCCCCCCTCCCCCCCCCAGGACCCCCAAATTTCCCCTCCCGGCTCTGACCGTGGTCACGTGACCCCGCCGCCGTTGCCATGGAGCCGCCGCTGGGGGCGGGGCCTCGCAGGGATCACGTGACACAGGAAAAGGGGGCGGGCACGGTGGTCACGTGATACAGGATAGCCCCACCCCCCCAGCAGGAATTAACCAATCAGAGGCTGGGCGGGGCTCGGGCTTGTAGCCAATCACAAGCAGGGCGCGGCCCCGGTGCCAACAGCCAATCAGAAGCCGCGCTTTTACCGCTAAATCCCGCCCCTTTGCTTCTCCACCAATGAGAGCGCAGCGTGTGGGAGGGGGCGGGGAAAAAACCAAAACAACCCCGAACCAATCAGAGGCCGCCAAAGTTTTCAGCCAATCAGGCGCCAGCCCAAAACCCGCAGCCTATAGGAACACGGCGAGCCGGGCTCTGAGCCAATCAGAATCCAGGATTTTGAGGGGTGGGCGGTGCTACGTGGGCGTGGTCAGGGGATGGGTGTGGCCCTCTGTGGGTGTGGTCCCGAGTGGGTGTGGTCAGTTTGGGGCGTGGTCGGGAGCGCCGAGGCCACGCCCACTCCAGAACGGCCCGAGCGGAGCCGCCCCGGACGGGAGAGACCCAAAAACGGGGTGGGGGGAGCTGGGGGGGGGATTTTGGGGGGGCGGGGGTGTCGGGGGGGCTTTGGGGGGGTTCAGGGGGGTCTGGGGGGGGTCGGGGGTCTCTGGGGAGTTCTGTGAGGGGCTTGGAGGGGGTTCAGGGGTTTTAGGGGGGTCTGTGGGGGGATTGGGAGGGGTCTGGGGGGTTTTAGGGGGGTCTGGGGGCGTTTGGGGGTCTCTGGGGGGAGTTTGGGGGAGCTTTGGGGGGTTTCAGGGGGATCTGTGGGGGTCGGGGGCTCTCTGGGGGGTTCTGGGGGGCGTTGGAGGGGCTTTGGGGGGTTTTAGGGGGGTCTGGGGAGGGGTCGGGGGTCTCTGGGGGGCTCTTTGGGGGGGTTGGAGGGCTTTGGGGGGGCTTTGGGGGGTTTCTGGGGGGGTGTTCGGGGGTCTCTGGTGGGTTCTTTGGAGGGATTCTGGGGGGGTTGGGGGAGCTTTGGGGGGGGTCTGGGGGTGTCGGGGGTCTCTGAGGAGTTCTGGGGGGGAGTTTGGGGGGGTTCAGGTGGGTCTTTGGGGGGGTCGGGGATCTCTGGGGGGGAGTTTGGGGGGGGTGGGGGGGATGTGGAGGTTCTGTGGGGGCTTTAAGGGGGTTCTGGGGGGGCTTTAAGGGGTTTTGGGGGGGTTCTGGGGGGGTTATGGGGCGCTGTGGGTCCCGCTGACCCCCCCGAATTCTCCCCCCCCCCCAGCCCCACCATGAATTTCCTCCCGGCCGCCGTCACCGCCCTTCATCTCCTCGTGCTGCTCCTCTTCTTCATCGCCACCCTCGATAAGGTGCGACCCCCCCCCCCCTCCCCCCCACGACCCCTGGCGGGACCCCCCCGACCCAAATTGTGACCCCCGGAAGGGGACCCGGGTGTCTGGGAGGGTCCCGGGGGGGGGTTGAGGGGGGTCCCAGGAGAGGTTTGGGGGGGGGTCTCAGGGGTATTTGAGGGGTCCTAAGGGTGTTTGGGGGGGGTCTCAGGATATCGGGGGTGTTCCAGGGATATTTTGGGGGGTCCCAGGGGGTGTTTTTGGGGTCTCAGGGGTGTTTGAAGGGTTCCAGGGGTGTTTGGGGGGGGGTCCCACATATCCCCGGTGCTCCCTGGGCCAGGAGAGGGGGGGATCTCAGGATTCTGGGGGGTCCCAGGGGGTGTTCAGGGGGGTCCCAGGGGTGTTTCGGGGGTCCCAGGGGGATTTCGGGGCTCCTGGGGGTATTTTGGGGGGGTCCCGGGGGGTCCCAGGGGTGTTTTGGGGGTCCCAGGGGTGCTTGGGGAGATTCCAGGGGCATTCAGGGGGGTCCCAGGGGTATTTGAGGGGTTCCAGGGGGTGTTTTGGGGGGTGGCAGGGGTTGTTTTGGGGGTCCCAGGGAGATTTTGGGGGTCCCAGGGGGGTCCCAGGGGTGGTTTCGGGGGGCCCAGGGAGATTTTGGGGGTCCCAGGGGGGTCCCAGGGTTGTGTTTTCGGGGGTCCCAGGGAGATTTGGGGGTCCCAGGGGGGTTCCCAGGGGTTGTTTCGGGGGTCCCAGGGAGATTTTGGGGGTTCCCAGGGGGGTCCCAGGGGTGTTTTTGGGGGTCCCAGGGGGGTTCCCAGGGGTGTTTCGGGTGTCCCGGGGGGTTTCGCGGGTCCGGGGGTATTTTGGGGGCCTTTTGGGGGTCCCAAGGGTGTTTTGGGGACTTTGGGGGTCCCAGGGGGTGTTCAGGGGAGTCCCAGGGATGTTTTGGGGGTCCCAGGGTGTATTTTGGGAATCCCAAGGGTGTTTCGGGGGTCCCAGGGGGGTTTTGGGGGGGTTTTGGGGATCCCAGGGGTATTTTGGGGGGCTTTTGGGGGTCCCAGGGGTATTTTGGGGGGCTTTTGGGGGTCCCAGGGGGTGTTTTGGGGGGCTTTTGGGGGTCCCAGGGGGTGTTTTGGGGGGCTTTTGGGGGTCCCGGGGGATGTTTCGGGGGTCCCACAGCCCTGCCGTGCCCCCCAGGGCTGGTGGGTGCTGCCGGACGCGCAGGCGCTGAACCTCTGGTACGATTGTGCCCCCCAAAACCGCTCCCAGGGCTGGGAGTGCAGCAGCCTCGGGCTCAGCCGTGAGTGGGGGGCACGGGGGGGTCCTGGGGGGGTCCTGGGGGGAGTCCTGGGGGGAGTCCTGGGGGGAGTCCTGGGGGAGGTCCTGGGGGGTTGGGGGGCACGGGTGGGGGTCCTTGGGGGGTCCTGGGGGGGTCCTGGGGGCACAGGGGGGTTTTGGGGGGCTCAGGGTGGGTTTTGCCCCCCACGGAGGGGCTCTGGTGGGTGCAGGGGAGGTTCAGGGAGGTCGGGTGGAGGGGTTTCAGGGGGGTCTGGGGTCACTTTGGGTTTGCTGGGGTCAGTTTCGGGTTGCTGGGGTCAGTTTTGGGGGCTGGGGTCACTTGGGGGTTGCTGTGGTCACTTTGGGGTTTCTGCGGTCAGTTTTGGGGGCTGGGGTGAGTTTTTGGGGCAGTTTTGGGGTTGCTGTGGTCAGTTTGGGGTTGCCGTGGTCAGTTTTTAGGGCTGTGGTCAGTTTTCAGAGCAGTTTTGGGGGCTGGGGTCAGTTTGGGGTTGCTGTGGTCAGTTTTTAGGGCTGGGGTCAGTTTTGGGGTTTCTGTGCTCAGTTTTGGGGTTGCCGTGGTCAGTTTTAGGGTTTCTGTGGTCAGTTTCAGAGGCTGTGGTCAGCCTTGTGGGGCTGTGGTCAGTTTTGGGGGCTGTGGTCAGTTTGGGGTTTCTGTGCTCAGTTTTGGGGTTGCTGTGGTCAGTTTTTAGGACTGTGGTCAGTCTTGAGGGGCTGTGGCCAGTTTTTAGGGCTGTGGTCAGTTTCAGAGGCTGTGGTCAGTTTTTGGGGCTGGGTTCAGTTCCGGGGGCTGGGGTCAGTTTTGGGGGCTGTGGTCAGTTTTTAGGGCAGTTTTTGGGTCTGTGGTCAGTTTTTGGGGCTGGGGTCATTTTCAGGGGCTGGGGTCAGTTCCGGGGGGCTGTGGTCATTTTGGGGTTGCTGTGGTCAGTTTCTGGGGCTGGGGTCAGTTCCGGGGGGCTGTGGTCATGTCTGGGGCTGGGGTCAGTTTTAGGGGCAGTTTTTGGGGCTGTGGTCAGTTTTTGGGGCTGGGGTCAGTTCCAGGGGGCTGTGGTCAGTTTTTGGGGCTGGGGTCAGTTTTTGGGGCTGGGGTCAGTTCCGGGGGGCTGGGGTCAGTTTTAGGGGCTGGGGTCAGTTCCGGGGGGCTGGGGTCAGTTTTTGGGGCTGGGGTCAGTTCCGGGGGGCTGGGGTCAGTTTTTGGGGCTGGGGTCAGTTTTTGGGGCTGGGGTCAGTTCCGGGGGGCTCACCGAGGCTCTCTCCCCGTGCCCAGCGCTGCTGCGGGGGGTGCAGGGGCTGATGGTGGCCGCTCTGCTGCTCTCGGCCCTCGGCCTCCTCCTCTTCCTCTGGCAGCTCCTGGGGGGGCCCCGGGGGCGCCTCTTCCTGCCCTCGGCCGCTGCCCAGCTCCTGGCAGGTCCGTGACCCCCAAAAGGGGGGCCCCAAACCCCTCGGGACCCCCCCAAAACCCCCCCGGGTGCTCCCTGAACTCCTCGGGGTCCCCCCCGACCCTTTGTGTCTCCCCCAATATTGGGATTCCCCCCACCTTAGCCGGGCTCCCTCTGAGTGACCCCCCAGTGCCCCCCAGTGCCCCCCCAGTGTCCCCCAGTGCCCCCCCAGTTCCCCCCAGTGTCCCCCAGTGCCCTCCCAGTGCCCCCCAGTGCCCCCCAGTGACCCCCAGTGCACCCCCCCAGGCCTCCCAGTGCCCCCCTGAGTGCCACCCAGTGTCCCGTGAGTGCCCCTGGTCCCCCGCCCAGTATCCCCCAGTGCCCCCCAGTTCCCCCAGTATCCTCCACTGCCCCCCAGTGTCCCCTAGGTGCTCCCTGATGCCCCCAGTGCCCCCCAGTGCCCCCCAGTGATGCCCCCGTGTGCCCCCAGGGCTGGCGGCGCTGCTGGGGGCCGGGCTGTTTGTGGCCGCAGGTGGCCGGGCCCTCGGTGGCCGCGCTGGGCACTGCCCGGCCCTGGCGGGGCTCGGGGGCGCCCTGGCACTGGCCAGCGGCGGGGGCTACCTGCGGCTGCGGGCGCTGCGCTGAGCCGGACACGCCCAGGGGACACGCCCAGGGACACGCCCAGGGACACGCCCAGGGACACGCCCAGGGACACGCCCGCGGGACACGCCCAGGGGACACGCCCAGGGGACACGCCCAGGGACACGCCCAGGGACACGCCCAGGGGACACGCCCAGGGGACACGCCCAGGGACACGCCCACGGGACACGCCCAGGGGACACGCCCACGGGACACGCCCAGGGGACACGCCCACATGGAGATGCCCACCGGGACACGCCCATTTGTCTATGCCCATTGGGACACGCCCACGGGACACGCCCATCTGGACAAGACCCCCCCCAGGCCAAGCAATGACCATCCAATGACATCATCAATGGCATCGATGTGGGCAATGATGTCACTGATGTGACCGATGACGTCATCACGGTGGTCAATGATATCATCAATGTGGCTAATGACATCATCACAGTGGTCAATGACATCATCAATACGGCCAATGACATCATCAGCATGGCCAATGACATCATCAATGTGTCCAATGATGTCACCGATGTGGCCAATTATGACATCACAGTGGTCAATGGCATCATCGATGTGACCAATGACATCACTGATATGGCCGATGACGTCATGGACAGCATAGATGATGTCATTGGCACAGTCGATGGCACCTTTGATGGCGTTGGCGCGGGCAATGACGTCACCAGTGGCCAATGACGGCGCTGACGGCATCAGTGACGTCATCAACGAGATGGGCGTGGCCAGTGACGTCATCAGTGTGGCTGCTGACATCACCGTGTGCTCAATGACGTCAGCAGCAGCGTGACCAATGACATCACCAGCAAGATGGGCGTGGCCAGTGATGTCAATGACGTCATTGACAGGCCCAGGGTGGCCAGTGGCAGCACTGACGTGGCCAGTGACGTCATCAGCAGGCTGGGTGTGCCCAATGACGTCACCAGCAGGGTGGGCGTGGCAGATGACATCATCGACGTGGCCAGGGGTGTCAGTGACGGGATGGGCGTGTCCAATGACGTCACTGCCGGCGTCAACATGACCGATGACGTCATCGGTGTGGCTAATGACGTCATCGTCCGTGGGGGAGGGGCAGCAGGGGAGCCTCTGAGGGGGGCAGGGATGGCCCCAGGGCATTGTGGGGGTGAGTCGCTGTGGGGCCGTGGAGAACCTGGGCTGCTGTGGGGCACCGCGGGTCTCTGTGGGGCGCTGGGGGTCTCTATGGGGTGCTGGGGGTCTCTATGGGGCACCGTGGGTCTCTGTGGGGCGCTGGGGGTCTCTATGGATCTCTATAGGGCGCTATGGGTCTCTATGGGGCGCCGTGGGTCCCTATGGGGCTCTATGGGTCTCTATGGGTCCCTATGGGTCTCTATAGGGCGCTGTGGGTCTCTATAGGGCGCTATGGGTCCCTATGGGGCGCTATGGGTCCCTATGGGGCTCTATGGGTCTCTATGGGTCTCTATGGGGCGCTATGGGTCTCTATGGGTCCCTATGGGGCTCTATGGGTCCCTATGGGGCGCTATGGGTCTCTATGGGTCCCTATGGGGCGCTATGGGTCTCTATGGGTCCCTATGGGTCTCTATAGGGCGCTGTGGGTCTCTATAGGGCGCTATGGGTCCCTATGGGGCGCTATGGGTCCCTATGGGGCGCTATGGGTCTCTATGGGTCTCTATAGGGCGCTATGGGTCTCTATGGGTCCCTATGGGGCTCTATGGGTCCCTATGGGGCGCTATGGGTCTCTATGGGTCTCTATGGGTCCCTATGGGGCGCTATGGGTCTCTATGGGTCCCTGTGGGTCTCTATGGGTCTCTATGGGGTGCGCCATGGCCACGCCCCCTTCCCCACAGACCACGCCCCCCGGCGCTGGGCAAAGCCGCGCGAGGGAGGGGGCGGAGCCTCTCTGAGGGCCGGGCCAATCAGACGCGGGCGCGGGGAGGGGGTGGGGGGGCGGAGCGCGTGCGCCGTACTCGCCCGCCCCCTAGCGGCCGTGCGGCGGGGAAAAGGGCGGGAAAGCGCTGAGGGGAGCGAGAGGCCGGAGGCGGGAGAGGCCCCTCGGGACCCTCCGAACTCCGCTCGGGAATCTCCAAACTCCCCTCGGGATCCCCAGATCCTGCCCCGTGACCCCCCTGGACCTGGATATGGGGGTCTCTAGAGGTGGGTGGGGAGGGGGCTCTGGGCATGGGGGGCTTCCCTCATCTCCCTCTCCCCTCACGCTGCTCGTCCCAACATGGCGGGGGCTCCCCCTTCTCCTCACCCCTTGAGCCCGGTAGTGGTGGGGGGTTCCCCTCATTCCCCTCCTTTCCCCTCTCCCCTCAACCCGGTGGTTCTATCATGGTGAGGGTCTCCTCTCAGCCCCGGGGGTCCCGTTATGGCAGGGGGTTTGCCTCATTCCCTCTCATGCCATCGTGGGGGACTCCATCATGGCAGGGCTCCCTGCCATGGTTGTCCCTTTCCCCCTCTCGCCCCCTGCTGCTGTCACGGTTACCCAAGCGTGGCCCTGGACTGGGAGCAGCTGCTGGACAGGTGATTAACGGCGTTCATTGGTGCGTGGCCGCGGGGCAGCGGCGCGTGGCCTGGCCCTGTCCCCAGGCTGCCACCTGGGCCTGTCCTGTCACCTGTCCCCATCCCTGGTCCTAAACCCCTAAATGTGTCCTAATCCCCTCACCTGGCCCTGTCCCCATCCCATTGCCTGTCCCTAAAACCCCAGCTGTGCCCCAGTCCCCTCACCTGGCCCCATCCCTGGTTCTAAAACCCCAAATGTGTCCCAGCCCCTCACCTGGGCCTGTCCTCCCACCTGTCCCCATCCCTGTGCCTAAACCCCGAATTGTGTCCCAGTCCCCTCACCTGGCCCCATCCCTGTCCCTAAACCCCGAATTCTGTCTCAGTCCCTCACCTGTCCCTGTTCCCTCACCTGTCCCTGTCCCCCTCCCCTGAAGCCTCCCCATCCCTGCGGCCACCAGAACCCCCTTACAGCTGCCCCTCCAGGCTCTCCTGCCCTATAGCTGCCCTCCAGTCTCCCCTCCTGCCCCACAGACCCCACAACCTGCCCCCCACCCCCAAACTGCTGCCCCATAACTCACCCAGAGTCTCCAGAGGGGGCTGCAGGTGTTTGAGGGGAGCTCTGGGGGGGTAACTGGGGGAGCTTTGGGATGACTGGGAGGGGGCTCTGGGGGGAATTTGGGGACACTAAGAGCTTTTGGGGGTAGCTGTGGGAGGGGCTTTGGGATCACTGGGGGTGTTGGGGGGAATTTGGGGGAAATTTGGGACTTTTCAGAGACACCGAGCGATTGGGGGGAGCCCAGGGGGTGTTAAAGGGGTTGGGGAGGGCTTGGGGGGGCTCCCGGCCTCTGACACGATCTGGCCACAGGCTCCGGACCCCAAGGACCCCCGGGGAAGGGGCGGGGGGGGTTCGGTTCGTCCTGCCCCACCCCGGGCGGTGCCTGCGGCCGGTACCGAAAGGGGTGTGACCGGTACCGGGAGGGGCGTGGCCGGTACCGAAAGGGGCCGTGGCCGGTACCGGAGGGGGCGTGTCCAGCCGCAGGGGGCGGGGCCGGGCCGGTGTGTCCCAGTGACCGGCGGCGGCAGCGGCGGGGATGCGGCGGGGAGCGTGAGAGGTGAGCGCCGGCCGGAGACCCCTCCCCCCACCGACCCCTCCCCACGGACCCCTCCCCACCGACCCCGCCCCACAGACCCCACCGACCCCCCCTGGGACCTCTCGACACCCGACAGACCCCCCCCCGGGACCCCCCTTCAACACCCTGACGGACCCCCCCGCTGACCCCCCCCCGAGACCACCCAGCACCTTACAGACCCCTCCCGAGACCCCCATAGCCCCCCACCCCCCGGGAGCTCCTCACAGCCCCCCCAGGATCCCCTCATGCCCCCCTGAGGAACCTCCGTCCCCCCCCCCAAAAAAGACCCCTCCTGGGATCCCCGCAGGCCCCCCCAGGCCCCCTGACCCCCACCCAGCACCCCCTGACACCCTGACAGATCCCGCCCGGGGTCCCCTTCACCGCTCTCTGACACCCCCCAGGACCCACAACACCCCCCTGGGACCCCCCAATACCTGACAGACCCCCCCACACACCCCCAGGACCCCCCAACACCTCCCCCTGACACCCCGAGACCCCCTCAGCACCCTACAACACCCCCCCGACACCCACCTCCCCCCCAGGATCCCCTGGGACCCCCCAACACCCCTTTGGACCCCCCGACATCCCCTGGGACCCCTCCCAGGATTCCCCAAGACCCCCCCCCGACACCCCCCAACACCTCAAAACCTCCTCGATCTCCCCCACAGCCCCCCCAGACCCCAACACCCCACCGCAGCTCCCTGATACACCCCCAACACCCCCAAACCCCCTCAGCGCCCCACCACGACACCCCACAACACCCCGACACCTCCCTGACACCCCCAAACAACCCCTCGGCACCCCCTAACACCCTGATGCACCCCCAAACCCCCTCAGCACCCCCCCACGACACCCCAAAATACCCCGACACCTCCCTGACACCCCCAAACAACCCCTCGACACCCCCTAACACCCTGAGGCACCCCCAGCACTTCCCTACATCCATCTCCCAAACCCCCCAACAAACCCCCGACCTCCCAACACCCCACGGCATCCTCCCGACACCCCAACAACACCCCAGCAGCACCCCGACACCCCAAAACCGCGACGGTCCCCACCCCCAACACCTCAACAACACCCCGACACCCCACAACAGCCAAATCCCCCCCTTCCTCCTCCCTTTCCCCGCGGGCTGGGACACCCCGATAGCCCCGGGGGGGTCCCGAGGGGTCCGGGGGGGCCCGGGGGGGCCCGGGGGGGCCCAGGGGGGGCAGGGACAGCGGGACACGGGCACAGCGGGACACGGGCACGGGGACAGACGGACAGACGGACAGACGGACACCCGGCCCCGCCGCACCGCCCGCCTGCCCTATTAGTATTCTGCGAGCGGCAGCGGGTGCTGCAGGGCGGGGGGGGGCGGCGGGGCCGGGCTGGGGGGCACTGGGAGGGACTGGGGGGCACTGGGAGGGCTGGGAGGGGATGGGGAGGGGAACTGGGATCCGTTTGGGGGGGCTGGGGTTCAATTTGGGGGGGACTGGGAGGGTTTGGGGGAGCGATGGGGGATGCTGGGGTCTCGTCGCAGGGAACTGGGGTGGGGTTGGGGGGGCTGGGAGGGGATGGAGGGGGACTGGGGTGGGACTGGGGGAACTGGGAGGGGATGGAGAGGGACTGGGGTGGGATTGGGGGGACTGGGAGGGGGCTGGGGACTGGGAGAGACTGGGAGGGGATGGAGAGGGACTGGGGTGGGACTGGGGGAACTGGGAGGGACTGGGAGAGGGAGCCGGGACCCAGCTGGGGGGACTGGGAAGGTTGGGATGGGGGAATGGGGGGACTGTGGAGGGCTGGGATCCAGCCGGGAGGGACTGGAATGGGATGGGGGGGAACTGGGAGGGACTGGGGGCGACTGGGAGGGGATGGTGGGGGAGCTGGGGGGGTCTGGAATGAGATTTGGGGGGCTGGGGAATGCTGTGGCCTCATTGGGAGGGACTGGGAGGGGCTGGAGGGGGCTGGGAGGGACTGGGAAGGGACTGGAGGGGACTGGGAGGGGATGGGAGTGGAACTGGGATCCAGTTTGGGGGTCTGGAATAGGTTTGGAGGGGGGACTGGGGGATGCTGGGGTTTAACTGGGGGGACTGGGATGGCACTGGGGAGCCTGGGGGGGCAGGAGGGGGGTGACTGGGGGTTGCTGGGGGGACTGGGAGTGGACTGGGGGATGCTGGGATCCAGTTTGGGGGTGTCAGAGTGGAACTGGGGGTGCCAGGACCCAACTGGGGGTGAACTGGAAGTGGACTGGGGGGGCCCAGGATGAACCAACTGGGTAAACTGGGGACCCCCAGTGGGCATTTGGGGACTGGGGGGGGGGTCCCTATATTTTGGGGGAGTTTGGGGGATCCTGGGGCTTTTTGGGGGGGGCTGGAGCTGTCCCTCATTGTCCCCTCCTCCCCCAGGTGCAGCCACCAACCCAACCCCCCCCCGTGTGGGTGTCCCCAACCCCCCCAGAGCCCCCCAGAGCCCCCCAGCGTCCCCCCCCAACCCCGGCCGAGATGAGGCAGAGCCCCCCGGAGAGGAGCTTGGGCCAGGTAGGACCTGGGGGGGGACACGGGGGGGACACGGGGGGTGTTACTTTGGGGGGGGACATGGGAGTGTCACTTAGGGGGCAAAGACACGGGGGTGTCACGGTGTCACTTTTGGGGGGATACGGGGGGTGTCACTTTTTGGGGGGGACACGGGGGTGTCACTTAGGGGGTGTCACTTAGGGGTGAGGACGGGGGGGTGTCACTTTGGGGGGAACAGAGTAGGGGTGAGGACAGGGGGGTGTCACTTAGGGGGCGAGGAAACGGGTGTCACTTAGGGGGTGGGGACACGGGGGGTGTCACTTTGGGAGGGGACATGGGGGTGTCACTTAAGGGGGAAAACAGGGGTGTCACTTAGGGGACAAGGACACAGGGGTGTCACTTTTTGGGGGGGTGTCACTTAGGGGGTGAGGACGGGGGGGTGTCACTTTGGGGGGGACACAGAGTAGGGGCGAGGACACGGGGCTGTCACTTTGGGGGTGAGGTCATGGGGGTGTCACTTAGGGGGTGTCACTTATGGGCCGAGGACACGGGGGGTGTCACTTAGGGGGTGAGGACACAGGGATGTCACTTATGGGGCGAGGACACGGGGGGTGTCACTTTGGGGGGGACACGGGGGTGTCACTTTGGGGGGGACACAGAGGGGGGCGAGGACACAGAGGTGTCACTTAGGGGGTGTCGCTTATGGGGCGAGGACACGTTGTTGTCACCCCGTTGTCACGGGGACGGTGACACAGCTTTGTCTCCCGCTGGCGTGGGGACAGTGACACGGGGGGGGGAGCGGGGGTTGTGTCCCCCTCCGGCGCACGGGGACGCTTTGTCCTGGCTGCCGTGGGGGTGGGGACAGGGGGGTTGTGTCCCCTCCCCCCCACCCCCGGATGGGCACGGTCACAGGGGTTTGTCACCCCTCGGTGGGGGTTTGTCACCCCCCAGGTTTGTCCCCTGCTGTTCTGGACACGGTGACAGGGGTTTGTCACCCCCCAGCACAGGTTTGTCACCCCCCAGTGCAGGTTTGTCCCCTGCTATTGTGGGGACAGTGACAGGAGTCTGTTCCCTTTGTTTTGGGAACAGTGACAGGGGTTTGTCACCCGCTGGTGCAGGTTTGTCCCTGCTACTGTGGGGACAATGATACAGGTTTGTCACCCCCGACACAGGTTTGTCCCTGCTGTTTCAGGGACAGTGACAGGGGTTTGTCACCTGCTGGTGCAGGTTTGTCCCTGCTGTTTTGAGCACGATGACAGGGGTTTGTCACCCCCAGCGCAGGTTTGTCACCCCGCCGTTGTGGGGACAGTGACAGGAGTCTGTTCCCTTTGTTTTGGGGACGGTGACAGGGTTTGTCACCCCTGTTTGGGGGATGGTGACACCGGTCTGTCACTCGCCGGCACTGGTTTGTCCCCTGCTGTTTTGGGCACGGTGACAGGGGTTTGTCACCTGCTGGTGCAGTTTTGTCTCTGCTGTTTTGGGGACAATGACACAGGTTTGTCACCCCCCAGGTTTGTCCCTGTTGTTCTGGGCACGGTGACAGGAGTTTGTCACCCACCAGCACAGCTTTGTCACCCTCTGGCATATTTGTCCCCTGCTGTTTTGGGAACAGTGACAGGGGTTTGTCACCCACTGGTGCAGGTTTGTCCCTGCTGTTGTGGGAACAGTGACAGGGGTTTGTCACCCCTCGGTGCAGGTTTGTCACCCCACCATTATGGGGACAGTGACAGAGCTTTGTCACCCCCCAGCACAGGTTTGTCACCCCCTGGTGCAGGTTTGTCACCCCCTCGTTGTGGGGACAGTGACAGGAGTCTGTTCCCTTTGTTTTGGGGACAGTGACAGGGGTTTGTCACCCCCCAGTGCAGGTTTGTCCCATTGTCATGGGAACAATGGCACAGATTTGTCACCGCTGCTTGGGGCACGGTGACAGAGCCTTGTCCCCGGGGGATGGTAGCAGGGTTTTGTGCTGGGAGCTACTGGGGGCTACTGGTGGGCACCATTCCCTGCATGTCTGAGCCTCCCCTGGTGCTGGGTGATTCCTGGTGGCTCCCAGTGGTCCCTGGTGGTCCCCGGTGGCTCCCAGTGGCTCCTGGTAGCCCCCAGTGGCTCCTGGTGGCTCCCGGTGGTCCCTGGTGTCTCCTGGTGGTCCCTGGTGGCTCCCAGTGGCTCTCGGTGGCTCCTGGTGGTCCCTGGTGACTCCCTGGTGGCTCCTGGTGGTCCCTGGTGACTCCCTGGTGGCTCCTGGTGGCTCCCAGTGGCTCTCGGTGGCTCCTGGTGGTCCCTGGTGGCTCCCAGTGGCTCCTGGTGGTCCTTGGTAGCTCCTGGTGGCTCCCAGTGGCTCCCGGTGGCTCCCAGTGATCCCTGGTGGCTCCCAGTGGTCCCTGGTGGCTCCCGGTGGCTCCCAGTGGCTCCTGGTGGTCCCTGGTGACTCCCAGTGGTCCCTGGTGATCCCCGGTGACTCCCAGTGGCTCCCAGTGGCTCCCGGTGGTCCCTGGTGGCTCCCAGTGGTCCCCAGTGGCTCCTGGCCCGCAGGGCTGACCCGGTGCCGGCCGTGTCCCTGCAGGGCGCAGCAGCGGCGGCGCGATGAGCCCCCCGGTCACCATCCCCTGGTGGCTCCCAGTGGTCCCCAGTGACTCCCAGTGGCTCCCAGTGGTCCCCGGTGGCTCCTGGCCCGCAGGGCTGACCCAGTGCCGGCCGTGTCCCCGCAGGGCGCAGCGGCGGCGGCGCGATGAGCCCCCCGGTCGCCGTCCCCGCCGGCAGGATGCTGCTCGCCCTGGCCCTGGCCTGCGCCAGCCCCTTCCTGGAGCCGCCGGCGGCGCCGCGCCGGACGCTGAACGTGGCCGTGATCCTGAGCGGGGCCTCCTACGGCCCCACCGGGCCCCGGCTGGCGCCCGGAGCCTTCCGGAACTTCTCCTTGGACGTGAACCCCGTGGGGGTGGTGCTGAACGACACCAACCCGCGCAGCCTCATCGTGCGCCTGTGCGACGTCCTGTCCTCGCTGCGCATCCACGGCGTCGTCTTCGAGGACGACACGCGCTCCGAGGCCGTGGCGCAGATCCTCGACTTCATCTCGGCCCAGACCTCCGTGCCCATCATCGGCGTCAACGGCGGCTCCGCCATCGTGCTCACGCCCAAGGTGGGGATGGGGGGACGCCGAAAGTCCCCGACCCGACCCCGTTAGGGACACCCAAATGTCCCCAAATGGGTCTGGAGCCAACCGACCGTCCTTGATGGAACTGTCTCCAACCCCAGCTGTGTCTAGGGTCACCCAAATGTCCCCCACCTGTGTCTGGAGCCACCCAACTGTCCCCAACCCAACCCAACCCAACCCCAACCATGTCTAGAGCCACCCAACTGTCCTCAACCCAACTGCAACCACATCTGGTGTCACCCAACTGTCCCCAACCCAACCCAACCCAACCCCAGCTGTGTCTAGGGTCACCCAAATGTCCCCACCTGTGTCCAGAGCCACCCAGCTGTCCTCAACCCAACCCCAGCCACGTCTAGTGTCACTCAAGTGTCCCCAACCCCAACCATGTCTAGAGTCACCTGAATGTCCCCAGCCCAATCCCAACCACGTCTAGGGTCACCCAAATGTCCCCCACCTGTGTCTGGAGCCACCCAACTGTCCCCAACCCAACCCAACCCAACCCCAACCACGTCTAGGGTCACCCAAATGTCCCCCACCTGTGTCTGGAGCCACCCCAACCCAACCCCAACCACGTCTAGAACCACCTGAATGTTCCCAACCCAACCCCAACCATGTCTTGAGCCACCCAACTGTCCCCAACCCCAGCTGTGTCTAGGGTCACCCAAATGTCCCCCACCTGTGTCCTGAGCTACCCCAACCCAACCCTAACCACGTCTTGAGTCACCCAGCTGTCCCCAACCCCACCATGTCTGGAGCCACCTGAATGTCCCCAACCCAACCCTAACCACGTCTTGAGCCACCCAACTGTCCCCAACCCAACCCAACCCAACCCAACCCCAACCACGTCTGGAGCCACCTGAATGTCCCCAACCCAACTGTCCCCAAGCCCCGACTGTGTCTAGTGTCAGCCAAACATCCCCACCCCTGTGTTCAGCCACCCAAATGTCCCCACCCCGATGGTCCCCAAACCCCAGCTGTGTTCTAGCCCCACTTGGCCCTCCCCAACCCAACCATGCCTCGTGTCGCCCAAGTGTCCCCAACGTGACTGTCCCCAACCTGTGTCCCCACCCTCCCCACGCCCTCCCCATCTCCCCCCTCACACAGGAGAAGGGCTCCACCTTCCTGCAGCTGGGCTCCTCCACGGAGCAGCAGCTCCAGGTGATCTTCGAGGTGCTGGAGGAGTACGACTGGACGGCCTTCGCCGTGGTCACCACGCTGCTGCCGGGCTACGAGGACTTCGTGGACTACGTGGAGGTGCTGACCGACAGCAGCTTCATCGGCTGGGAGCACCGCGGCGTGGTCACCCTGAACCTGACCGACGACCCCGAGGGCGCGCGGACGCGGCGGCAGCTGCGCGAGGTGACGGCGCAGATCCGGCTGCTCTACTGCTCCCGCGACGAGGCCGAGGCCGTGTTCCGCGCCGCGCGCGACGCCGGCCTCACCGGGCCCGGCTACATCTGGTTCGTGGTGGGCACCAACCTGGGCGGCAGCGAGCAGCTGCCCGAGCACGTGCCCGCCGGGCTGTTCGCCGTGCTCTCGGCCGGCTGGCGCGACGACCTCCAGCACCGCGTGCACAACGGCGTGGCCATCGTGGCCAAGGGCGCCGAGGCGCTGCTGCGCGACTACGGCTTCATCCCCGAGTTCAACAACGACTGCCGGGCGCCCAACGTCACCCAGATCAACGACAACCTGCACAGGTGGCGGCGCTGGGGATGGGTGGCAGCGCCCTGACGGCTCTAGATGGGGTTGGGGGTTGGGGACAGTCGGTTTGGGGATGTTCAGGTGGTTCTAGACATGGTTGGGGTTGGGTTGGGTTGGGTTGGGTTGGGGATCTTCAGGTGGCTCTAGACGTGGTTGGGGTTGGGTTGGGGACACTTGAGTGGCACTAGACATGGTTGGGGGTTGGGGACAATCGGTTTGGGGATGTTCAGGTGGCTCTAGACGTGGTTGGGGTTGGTTTGGGGACAGTTGGGTGACTCTAGATGTGGTTGGGGTTGGTCTTTGGTTGGGTTGGGGACAGCTGGGTGGCTCTGGACACGGCTGGGGACGTTTGGGTGACCCTAGACAGGGCTGGGGTTGGACACAGTTGCATTGAGGGCGGCCAGTGGGCTCCAGATCCATGTGGGGGCATTCAAGTGACCCTAAACACGCTCGGGGTCGGGCTGGGGACACTCAGGTGACCCTAATCGGGGTTGGGGACACTCAGGTGACCCTAATGGGGGTCAGGGACACTCGGGTGACCCTAAACGCGCTCGGGGTCGGGCTGGGGACACTCAGGTGACCCTAATCGGGGTTGGGGACACTCAGATGACCCTAACTGGGGTCGGGCTGGGGACGTTCAGGTGACCCTAATTGGGGTTGGGTCGGGGACATTCAGGTGACCCTAATGGGGGTCAGGGGACACTCAGGTGACCCTAAACACACTCGGGGTCGGGTCGGGGACACTCAGGTGACCCTAATGGGGGTCAGGGACACTCAGGTGACCCTACGGGGGCCATGTCGGGCAGGTACTTCATGAACATCACGTGGGGGCAGAAGGACTTCTCCTTCAACGAGGACGGCTACCTGGTGAACCCCTCGCTGGTCGTCATCTCCCTCAACAAGGAGCGCAGCTGGGAGGTGGTGAGCGTCACCCGTGGGGCCGGGGGCGTGCCAGGGGTGCCCGTCTGCTCGGTGCTGGCACTCCGGGCACACTGCTGGTACCACCCCGGGGCCCCACCACACCCCCACCCCTCGGTGCTGGCACTCAGGGCACGCTGCTGGTACCACCAAGGTGTCCCGGGGCTCAGTGTTGGCACTCAGGGCACACTGCCGGTGCCACCCCAGGGCTCGGTGTTGGCACTCTGGGCACACTGCCGGTGCCACTGTGGCATCCCCAGGGCTCGGTGTTGGCACTCAGGGCACGCTGCCGGTGCCACCATGGTGTCCCGGGGCTCGGTGTTGGCACTCTGGGCACACTGCTGGTACCACCACAGCATCCCCGGGGCTCGGTGTTGGCACTGCGGGCACGCTGCCGGTGCCATCATGGGGCCCGGTGTTGGCACTCTGGGCACACTGCTGGTACCACTGTGGCATCCCCAGGGCTCAGTGTTGGCACTCCGGGCATGCTGCCGGTGCCACCCCAGGGCCCGGTGTTGGCACTCTGGGCACGCTGCCGGTGCCACCCCAGGGCCCAGTGTTGGCACTCTGGGCACGCTGCCGGTGCCACCGCGGTGTCCCCGGGGCTCGGTGCCGTCTGCTCCTCGCCATCCCAACTCCTTGTCCCACGGGCACGCTGGGGTGTCACAACAGCGCGGCACCAGGGGGGGACGGTGACACCCGGGCAGTGATGGTGACACGCAGGGGTGATGGTGACACCCAGGGGTGACGGGGACGTGGCTCAGCCTCCCACCCTCGGCCATCCCCACATGCCCCCCGTGTCCCCACACGTCCCACACGTCCCCCACACCTCCCCACACATCCCCCCTTGTCCCCACACGTCCCCCCACATCCCCACATCTCCCCACAGCTCCCCACACGTCCCCACACGTCCCCACACCTCCCCACATCTCCCCACACCTCCCCACATCTCCCCACACCTCCCCACACATCCCCACACCTCCCCACACCTCCCCACACCTCCCCACACCTCCCCACACCTCCCCACATCTCCCCACATCCTCCCCACACCTCCCCACCACCTCCCCACATATCCCCACACCTCCCCACACTTCCCACATCTCCCCACACCTCCCCACATTCTCCCCACACCTCCCCACACGTCCCCACACATCCCCCATGTCCCCACACCTCCCCACACAACTCCCCACACATCCCCACACCTCCCCACATGTCCCCCTGTGCCCCCCACAGCTCCCCACACGTGCCCACACATCCCCCCGTGTCCCCCTGTGTCCCCACACATCCCCACACCTCCCCACATGTCCCCCTGTGCCCCCCACAGCTCCCCACACGTGCCCCCGTGTCCCCAGGTGGGCAGCTGGGAGCAGCAGGTGCTCAGGCTCAAGTACCCGGTGTGGTCGCGCTACGGGCGCTTCCTGCAGCCGGTGGAGGACGGGCGGCACCTGACGGTGGCCACGCTGGAGGAGCGGCCCTTCGTCATCGTGGAGAACATCGACCCTGCCACGGGCACCTGCATCCGCGACTCGGTGCCCTGCCGGCGCCAGCTCAACCGCACCGCCAGGTGGGGAGGGAGGGCACTGCCAGGTGGGGAGGGAGGGATACCTGTGCCAGGTGTGGGGAGGGCACTGCCCAGGTGTGGGGGCACTGCCCAGGTGTGGGGGCACTGCCCAGGTGTGGGGAGGGCACTGCCAGGTGGGGAGGGAGGGATACCTGTGCCAGGTGTGTGGGGCACTGCCCAGGTGTGGGGCACTGCCCAGGTGTGAGGAGGGCACTGCCAGGTGTGGGGAGGGAGGGATACCTGTGCCAGGTGTGGGGAGGGCACCGCCAGGTGTGGGGCACCGTCAGGTGTGGGGGACACTGCCCAGGTGAGGGGCAATTGTGTTCTGGAGGTGACACTGGCACCCTGGGGGTGCCCCCACCACTTTTGGGGTGCCCCCACCATCCCAGGGGTGTCCCAACCACTTCAGGGGTGTCCCGACCACCCTGGACTTGTCTTGACTCCGAGGGTGTCCCCACCCTCATGATCTCACCGGTCTGGGGGTGTCCCCAAAACCCTGGGGGTGTCCCCACCACTTTGAGGGTGTCCCCAAGACCCTGGGGGTGTCCCCAAAACCTTGGGGGTGTCCCCACTACTTTAGGGGTGTCGCCAAGACCCTGGGGGTGTCCCCAGCACTTTGGGAATGTCCCCAAAACCCTGGGGGTGTCCCCACTACTTTAGGGGTGTCCCCAAGACCCTGGGGGTGTCCCCAAGACCCTGGGGGTGTCCCCAGCACTTTGGGAGTGTCCCCACTACTTTGGGGGTCCCCTGCAGCCCCCCGCCCTTCGAGAAGAAGTGCTGCAAAGGTTTCTGCATCGACATCCTGAAGCGCCTGGCGCGGGCCCTGGGCTTCACCTACGACCTTTACCTGGTCACCAACGGCAAGCACGGCAAGAAGATCGATGGCGTCTGGAACGGCATGGTGGGGGAGGTGGGACCCCCAAAAATCCCCCTTTGTGCCCCAAAAATACCTCCCTGTGCCCCAAAAATACCCCTTTGTACCCCAAAAATACCTCCCTGTGCCCCAAAAATACCCCTTTGTACCCCAAAAATACCTCCCTGTGCCCCAAAAATACCCCTTTGTACCCCAAAAATACCTCCCTGTGCCCCAAAAATACCCCTTTGTACCCCAAAAATACCTCCCTGTGCCCCAAAAATACCCCTTTGTACCCCAAAAATACCTCCCTGTGCCCCAAAAATACCCCTTTGTACCCCAAAAATACCTCCCTGTGCCCCAAAAATACCCCTTTGTACCCCAAAAATACCTCCCTGTGCCCCAAAAATACCCCTTTGTACCCCAAAAATACCTCCCTGTGCCCCAAAAATACCCCTTTGTACCCCAAAAATACCTCCCTGTGCTCCAAAAATACCCTTTGTACCCAAAAATACCCCTTTGTGCCCCAAAAATACCCCTTTCTACCCCAGAAATACCTCCCTGTGCCCCAAAAATCCCCCTTTGTGCCCCAAAAATACCCCTTTGTACCCCAAAAAGACCCCGTTGTGCCCCAAAAAACACCCCTTTGTGCCACAAAAAACCCCTTTGTGCCCCAAAAATCCCCCTTTGAACCCCAAAAATCCCCCAAAACGCCCCATGGAGCCCCCCATGGCAATGGGGGGATGGGGAGAGACCCCTCTGGATCAGCAGGAGCCCCCATGGTGGGGGGGGGGGTGAGGAGGGGATGTGAGGACCCCCAAAATGTCCCATGGCCACACCCCCTCTGGCCACGCCCCCCTCTGGCCACGCCCCCTGACCACGCCCCGCCCCGCCCAGGTGTTCTACCGGCGCGCGGACATGGCCATCGGCTCCCTGACCATCAACGAGGAGCGCTCCGAGATCATCGACTTCTCCGTGCCCTTCGTGGAGACCGGCATCAGCGTCATGGTGTCCCGCAGCAACGGCACCGTGTCCCCCTCCGCCTTCCTGGGTACCCCAAATCCCACCTGGGAACCCCCAAAACTGAACTGGGAACCCCAAAATCCCAACTGGGATCCTCCAAATCCTAACTGGGATCCCCCAAATCCCAACCGGGATCAGCGTCATGGTGTCCCGCAGCAACGGCACCGTGTCCCCCTCCGCCTTCCTGGGTACCCCAAATCCCACCTGGGAACCCCCAAAACTGAACTGGGAACCCCAAATCTCAACGGCAACCGTGTCCCCCTCCGCCTTCCTGGGTACCCCAAAAACCCCAAATCCCAACTGGGATCCCCAAATCCCAACTGGGGCACCCAAAATCCCAACTGGGGCACCCAAAACTGAACTGGGATCCCCCAAATCCCAACCGGCATCAGCGTCATGGTGTCCCGCAGCAACGGCACCGTGTCCCCCTCCGCCTTCCTGGGTACCCCAAATCCCACCTGGGAACCCCCAAAACTGAACTGGGAACCCCAAAATCCCAACTGGGATCCTCCAAATCCTAACTGGGATCCCCCAAATCCCAACCGGGATCAGCGTCATGGTGTCCCGCAGCAACGGCACCGTGTCCCCCTCCGCCTTCCTGGGTACCCCAAAAACCCCAAATCCCACCTGGGAACCCCCAAAACTGAACTGGGAACCCCAAATCTCAACGGCACCGTGTCCCCCTCCGCCTTCCTGGGTACCCCAAAAACCCCAAATCCCAACTGGGATCCCCAAATCCCAACTGGGGCACCCAAAATCCCAACTGGGGCACCCAAAACTGAACTGGGATCCCCCAAATCCCAACCGGCATCAGCGTCATGGTGTCCCGCAGCAACGGCACCGTGTCCCCCTCCGCCTTCCTGGGTACCCCAAATCCCACCTGGGAACCCCCAAACTGAACTGGGAACCCCAAATCCCAACTGGGAACCCCAAAATCTCAACTGGGATCCTTCAAATCCCAACCGGGATCCTCCAGATCCTAACTGGGATCCTCCAAATCCCAACCGGGATCAGCGTCATGGTGTCCCGCAGCAACGGCACCGTGTCCCCCTCCGCCTTCCTGGGTACCCCAAAAACCCCAAATCCCACCTGGGAACCCCCAAAACTGAACTGGGAACCCCAAAATCCCACCTGGGAACCCCAAATCCCAACTAGGATCCCCCAAACCCCAACTGGGACCCCCAGAACCCAGTGTCCCCGTGCCCCACATGTACCCCCATGTCCCCGTGCCCCCCGTGTCCCCCCATGTCCCACACGTCCCCACATCCCCCCATGTCCCCCCATGCCCCCCATGTCCCCCCATGCCCCCCATGTCCCCCCATGCCCCCCGTGTCCCCCCATGTCGCCCCGTGCCCCACACGTCCCTGTGCCCCCCGTGCCCCCCGTGCCCCACACGTCCCCCCCGTGCCCCACAGAGCCCTACAGCCCGGCCGTGTGGGTGATGATGTTCGTCATGTGCCTCACCGTGGTGGCCGTCACCGTCTTCATCTTCGAGTACTTCAGCCCCGTGGGCTACAACCGCAGCCTGGCCAGCGGCCAGCGTGAGTGACCCCTGGCCCCTGGGACCCCCGGGGACCCCCTGTGATGCCTCGGTGTCCCCCTGTGACCCCTCGGTGCCCTCTGTGACCCCTCAGTGTCCCCCAGTGTCCCCTGTGACCCCTCGGTGTCCCCTGTGTCCCCCTGTGACCCCCTGTGACCCCCTGGTGTCCCCCTGTCCCTGGGTGATCCCAGGTGACCCCAGATGACCATGGGTGACCCCAGGTGACTGTGGGTGACCCCAGGTGACTGTGGGTGACTCCAGATGATGCCAGATGTCCATGGGCGATCCCAGATGACCATAGGTGACCCTGGGTGACCCCCGATGACTGTGAGTGACCCCAGGGTGACCCCAGATGACCATGGGTGACCCCAGATGACCATGGGTGACCCCGTCCCCCTCCCCCAGGCACGGGGGGCTCCACATTCACCTTCGGCAAGTCCATCTGGCTGCTGTGGCCATTGGTGGCACCTTGTGTGACCCCATGGTGCCTCTTGTCCATGGGTGACCCCAGATGACTGTGGGTGACTCCAGATGACCATGGGTGGCCATGGGTGACCCCAGATGACCGTGGGTGACCCCAGATGACTGTGGTTGACCTCACATGACCATGGGTGACCCCAGATGACCCCAGATGACTGTGGTTGACCTCACATGACCATGGGTGACTCCAGATGACTCCAGATGACCATGGCTGGCCATGGGTGACTCTAGATGACCATGGGTGACCCCAGATGACCATGGGTGACTCCAGTTGACCCCAGATGACCATGGGTGACCATGGGTGACTCTAGATGACCATAGGTGACTCTAGGTGACCGCAGGTGACCATGGGTGACCCTGGGTGATCATGTGTGACCATGGGTAACCCCAAATGACCATGGATGACCCTGGGTGACCCCAGATGACCACAGCTGACCCCATCCTTGTCCCCCAGGCGCGGGGGGCTCCACGTTCACCATCGGCAAGTCCATCTGGCTGCTGTGGCCATTGGTGGCACCTTGTGTGACCATGGGTGACCCAGATGACCCCAGATGGCCGTGGGTGACCATGGGTGACCCCAGATGACCACAGCTGACCCCATCCCTGTCCCCCAGGCGCGGGGGGCTCCACGTTCACCATCGGCAAGTCCATCTGGCTGCTGTGGGCGCTGGTGTTCAACAACTCGGTGCCGGTGGAGAACCCCAAGGGCACCACCAGCAAGATCATGGTGCTGGTCTGGGCCTTCTTCGCCGTCATCTTCCTCGCCAGCTACACGGCCAACCTGGCGGCCTTCATGATCCAGGAGGAGTACGTGGACACCGTGTCCGGCCTCAGCGACCGCAAGGTGACGCCGGGGGTGGGACAGGAGGGGGCTGGGGGGAAATCCTGGGGGTTTGGGGCCTCCTCTGGGGGTTTCTGAGGGCTTTGGGGGAAATCCCACCAAACCAACCCCCCCCCACAACCAAACCCAAACCAAACCTGGTCTGGGCCTTCTTCGCCGTCATCTTCCTCGCCAGCTACACGGCCAACCTGGCGGCCTTCATGATCCAGGAGGAGTACGTGGACACCGTGTCCGGCCTCAGCGACCGCAAGGTGACGCCGGGGGTGGGACAGGAGGGGGCTGGGGGGAAATCCTGGGGGTCTGGGGCCTCTTCTGGGGGTTTCTGAGGGGTTTGGGGGGAAATCCTGGGGGTTTGGGGCCTCTTCGAGGGGGTTTTTGGGGGGTTCTGAGGGGGTTTGGGACATGATTTTGGGGGTTTTTGGGGCTATTTGAGGGCATTTTGTGTCATTTCCCTCCATTTTGGGTCATTTCCCTCCATTTCAGCATCATTTCTCTCCATTTGGGGGCATTTTGCCCTCGTCCCTGTGGGTCCTAGCACACCCCGGTTTTTGGTGCATTCCGCTGCATTTTGGGGGTTGCTGATGTGATTTTGGGGTTATTTGGGTGCATTTTGAGATATTCGAGTGCAGTTTGGGGTAATTTCTCTCCATTTTGGGATCATTTTGTTCCATTTCGGGCTCATTTCTCTCCCTTTGGGGGCATTTTGGCCCCGTCCCCGTGGGTTACCCGTGGGTGCAGTCAGTTTTTGGTGCATTCCGCTGGATTTTGGGGGTCGCTGAGGTGATTTTGGGGTTATTTGGGTGCATTTTGAGATATTCATGTGCAGTTTGAAGTCATTTCTCTCCATTTTGGGATCATTTTGTTCCATTTTGGGCTCGTTTCTCTCCCTTTGGGGCCATTTTGAGCTCAGCCCCGTGGGTTACCCGTGGGTGCCTGTGGGTGCAGCCGATTTTTGGCGCGTTCCGCTGGATTTTGGGGTGATTTTGGGGGTTTTTGTGGCTATTTGGGTGCATTTTGAGATATTCGAGTGCAGTTTGGGGTCATTTCTCTCCATTTTGGGATCATTTTGTTCCATTTTGGGCTCATTTCTCTCCCTTTGGGGCCATTTTGAGCTCATCCCTGTGGGTTACCCGTGGGTGCCTGTGGGTGCAGCCGATTTTTGGCGTGTTCCGCTGGATTTTGGGGTGATTTTGGGGTTATTTGGGTGCATTTTGAGATATTTGAGTGCAGTTTGGGGTCATTTCTCTCCATTTCGGCATCATTTTGTTCCATTTTGGGGTCGTTTCTCTCCCTTTGGGGGCATTTTGAGCTCATCCCCGTGGGTTACCCGTGGGTGCCTGTGGGTGCAGCCGATTTTTGGTGCGTTCTGCTGGATTTTGGGGGTTTTTGGGGTTATTTGGGTGCATTTTGAGATATTTGAGTGCAGTTTGGGGTCATTTCGCTCCATTTTGGGATCATTTTGTTCCATTTTGGGCTCGTTTCTCTCCCTTTGCGGCCATTTTGAGCTCAGACCCATGGGTTACCCGTGGGTCCCAGCACACCCCGGTTTTTGGCGCATTCCGCTGGATTTTGGGGTGATTTTGGGGTTTTTTGGGGCTATTTGGGCACATTTTGAGATATTTGAGTGCAGTTTGGGGTCATTTCTCTCCTTTTTGGCATCATTTCCCTCCATTTTGGGCTCGTTTCTCTCCCTTTGGGGGCCATTTTGAGCTCATCCCTGTGGATGCCGAGCACACCCCGGTTTTTGGCGCGTTCTGCTGGATTTTGGGGTGATTTTGGGGTGATTCTGGGGGGTTTTGGGCGCAGTTCCAGCGGCCCCAGGAGCAGTACCCCCCGCTGAAGTTCGGCACGGTGCCCAACGGCAGCACGGAGAAGAACATCCGCAGCAATTACCCGGCCATGCACAGCTACATGGTGCGCTACAACCAGCGCGGCGTCGAGGACGCGCTGCAGCACCTCAAGAGCGGGTGGGGAAATGGGGGAAATCGGGGGGAAATGGGAAAAAGAGGGGGGAAATGGGGGAAAAATGGGGAATGGGAAAAAATGGGGAATGAAATGGGGGAAATGGGGAAAAATGGGGGAAAATGGGAAAAAATGGGGGAATGGGGAATGGGGGGAAAATGGGGGGGAAATGGGGGAAATGGGAAAAAAAGGGGGAATGGGGAATGGGGGGAAATGGGGGGAATGGGAAAAAATGGGGGGGAAATGGGAAAAAATGGGGGAAATGGGGAATGGGGGGAATGGGAAAAAATGGGGAGGAAATGGGAAAAAATGGGGAATGGGGGGAAAATGGGGGGAAATGGGGGAAATGGGAAAAAAAGGGGGAATGGGGAATGGGGGGAAATGGGGGAAATGGGAAAAAATGGGGGAAATGGGGAATGGGGGGAATGGGAAATGGGGAATGGGGGGAAACAGGAAAAAAATGGGAGAAACTGAGAAAATGGAGGGAAATGGGAAAAAAATGAGGGGAAAAGGCTAGGGCATGGTCATGATAGCACTGTGGGCGGGTTGGTGCCATGTGGGCGGGTTTAGCACACAGGTGAGGCTTGTGACGGGGTTTAGGTGCTGTGGCGGGGTTTAGCACACAGGTGAGCTGTGGGCGGGGTTTAGGTGCTGTGGGCGGGGTTTAGGTGATGTGGGCGGGGTTTAGGTGCTATGGGCGGGGTTTAGGTGATGTGGGCGGGGTTTAGCGCACAGGTGAGGCTGTGGGCGGGGTTTAGGTGACACGGGCGGGGTTTAGGTGCTGTGGGCGGGGTTTAGGACACAGGTGAGGTTGTGGGCGGGGTTTAGGGGCTGTGGGCGGGGTTTAGGACACAGGTGAGGTTGTGGGCGGGGTCTAGGGGCTGTGGGCGGGGTTTAGGTGACACGGGCGGGGCTTAGGTGCTGTGGGCAGGGTTTAGGTGCTATAGGCGGGGTTTAGCTGCTGTGGGCGGGGCTTAGGTGTTATAGGCGGGGTTTAGGTGACATGGGCGGGGCTTAGGTGTTATAGGCGGGGTTTAGGTGCTGTGGGCGGGGTTTAGCGCACAGGTGAGGTTGTGGGCGGGGTTTAGGCGCTATAGGCGGGGTTCAGGTGCTATAGGCGGGGTTTAGGTGTGGTGGGCAGGGTTTAGGTGCTGTGGGCGGGGTTTAGGTGCTGTGGGCGGGGTTTAGCGCACAGGTGAGGCTGTGGGCGGGGTTTAGGCGCTATAGGCGGGGTTCAGGTGCTGTGGGCGGGGTTTAGGTGACATGGGCGGGGTTTAGGCGCTATAGGCGGGGTTCAGGTGCTGTGGGCGGGGTCTCCGGGCTGTGGGCGTGGCCAACGCGGGTGGGCGTGGCCCGCAGGAAGCTGGACGCCTTCATCTACGACGCGGCCGTGCTGAACTACATGGCCCGCAAGGAGGAGGGCTGCAAGCTCGTCACCATCGGCTCGGGGAAGGTCTTTGCCTCCACCGGCTACGGCATCGCCCTGCAGAGGGGCTCCCGCTGGAAGCGGCCCGTGGACCTGGCCCTGCTGCAGCTGCTGGGGGACGGTGCGTGGGGGGCAGGGTGGGGGGTGTTTGGGGGGTCTTTGGGGGGGTGTTTCGGGGGTGCTTGGGGGGTTTTGGGGGGGTTTCAGGGGGTTCAGGGTGCCCTGGAAATGCCCCATGGGCCTGGCCCTGCTGCAGCTGCTGGGGGACGGTGGGTGCGGGGCAGGTTGGGGGGGGTTTTGGGGGATTTGGGGCAGTTTGCGGGTCTTTGGGGGGTTTTGGGGGGGTTTCAGGGGGTTAAGGGTGTCCTGGACCTGGCCCTGCTGCAGCTGCTATGGGACGGTGGGCGTGGGGCAGGTTGGGGGGTGTTTGGGGGGTATTTGGGGCAGGTTGGGCAGGTCGGGGCAGTTTGGGGGCTGTTTGGGGCGGTTTGGGGGCTGTTTGGGGCAGTTTGGGGGGTGTTTGGGGCGGTTTGGGGAGGTCCTGGAGGGCTTTTGGGGGATTTTCAGGGGGTTAAGGGTGTCCTGGAAATGCCCCATGGACCTGGCCCTGCTGCAGCTCCTTGGGAACAGTGGGGTTGGGGCAGTTTTGGGGATGTTTGGGGGGTTTGGGGCAGTTTGGGGCAGATTGGGGGGTTTGGGGCACTTTGGGGGTGTCTGGACTTTCTCAGAGGTGACTCCCAGCCCCCTAAAATGACCCTGTCCCACTTTGAGATGACCCCTAAGCTCTCAAGATGACCTTCAAACCCCTCTGGATGAGCCTCCAACTGCTCCAAGTGACCCCCTGACCCCTTGGGACGCCCCCCAATCCCCCCTGCCACCCCCAAATCCCACCAGGGCGACCCTTCAGCCTCCCAAAACCACCCTGAACCCCTCCAAATGACCCTCCAACACCCTGAAGTGACCCCTCAGCCTCCCAAAACCACCCCCAACCCCCAAAAATGACCCTCTACCACCCTGAAATGTCCCTTCAGCCTCCCAAAACCCCCCAAAAATGACCCTCTATCACCCTGAAATGACCCCTCAGCCTCCCAAAACCACCCCCAACCCCCCAAAAATGACCCTCTACCACCCTGAAATGTCCCTTCAGCCTCCCAAAACCACCCCTAACCCCCCAAAAATGACCCTCTACCACCCTGAAATGTCCCTTCAGCCTCCCAAAACCACCCCAAGCCCCTGAGATCACCCCCAACTCCCCAAAAATGATCCTCTACCACCCTGAAATGACCCCCAGCCTCCCAAAACCACCCCAAGCCCCTGAGATCACCCCCAACTCCCCAAAAATGACCCTCTACCACCCTGAAATGACCCCTCAGCCTCCCAAAACCACCCCTAACCCCCCAAAAATGACCCTCTACCACCCTGAAATGACCCCTCAGCCTCCCAAGATGACCTCCCAACCCCCCAAGACGACCCCCTGACCCCCTGAGATGACCCCCAGACCCCCCTAACCCCCTCCCCGTGCCCCCACCCCAGACGAGATCGAGATGCTGGAGCGGCTTTGGCTGTCGGGGATCTGCCACCAGGAGAAGCTGGAGGTGATGTCCAGCAAACTGGACATCGACAACATGGCCGGGGTGTTCTACATGCTGCTGGTGGCCATGGGGCTGAGCCTGCTGGTCTTCGCCTGGGAGCACCTGGTGCACTGGAAGCTGCGGCACCTGGGCACGCCCGGGCGGCTGCGCTGCCTGCTGGCCATCAGCAGGGTACGGGGGCACGGGGGGCACGGGGGGGCATCGGGGGGCATCGGGGGGAAATGGGGGGCATGGGGGGCATCGGGGGCATGGGGGGAAATGGGGGGCATGGGGGGAAATGGGGGGTCATGGGGGGCATCGGGGGCATGGGGGGAAATGGGGGCGTGGGGGGCATTGGGGGGAAATGGAGGAGTAGGGGGGAAATGGGGGGCATCGGGGGAAATGGGGGCGTGGGGGGCATTGGGGGCATGGGGGGGAAATGGGGGCGTGGGGGGCATTGGGGGAAATGGAGGAGTAGGGGGGAAATGGGGGAAATGGGGGGAAATTGAGGGAAATGGGGGCGTGGGGGGCATTGGGGGGCACGGGAGGGCATGGGGGAAAATGAGGGCGTGAGGGGCACGGGGGACATTGGGGGGGCATGGGGGGGCATGGGGGGGAATGGAGGGACATTGGGGGCCACGAGGGAACATGGGGGGCAGGGGTGGCACTGGGACACTGGGGGGCATGAGGGGACATGGTGGGATTTGGGGGGACATCGGGGGGCATGGGGACGGTGAGGGGCACGAGGGGACATCGGGGACATGGGGGGTTAGGGGGGAAATGGGGGCGTGGGGGGCATTGGGGGGTCGTGGGGGCACCAGGGGGGACGTGGGGGGGGTAGGGGAGAAATGGGGGCACTGGGGGACATCG
>JAMPIT010000529.1:0-42684 GCA_026261815.1 Monarcha castaneiventris obscurior | reverse complement strand
CTGAAATGAGGTCCGATCAGGAAGATGAGGATGGCGCATGTGTGGGGCTGTTTTGCATTTCTCTTGGCATGCCTTTCGCATTTTTAGTGTCCATTGAGCTCTGGGCTTTTTGCTTTTCTGAACCCTAACCCTAGGCGTAACCCTAAACTTCGCCCTATGCGGAGCCTTTTGTGAAAGAACACGGAGCATAAATGAGGTCAGATCAAGAAGATGAGGATGCTGCATGTTTGGGGCTCTTTTGTATTTCTCCTGGCATGCCTTTCGCATTTTTCGTGTCCCTGGAGCTCTGGGCTTTTTGCTTTTCTGAACCCTAACCATAGCCATAACCCTAAACTTCGCACTATGCGGATCCTGAAAAGAGCACTGGGCAGAAATGAGCGCTGATCAGGAAGATGACAATGGCAGGTAACTGGGGCTGTTTTGGATTTCTCTTGGCATGCCTTTCACATTTTTAGTGTCCCTGGAACTCTGGGCTTTTTGGTTTTCTGAACCCTAAACTTGGCCGTAACCCTAAACTTTGCACTATGGGGTGGCTTATAAAGAGCACTGGGCAGAAATGAGCTCTGACCAGTAATATCACAATGGCAGATGATTGGCCTGTTTTACATTTCTCTTGGCATGCCTTTCGCATTTTTAGTGTCCCTGGAGCTCTGGGCTTTTTGCTTTTCTGAACCCTTACCCTAGGCGTAACCCTAAGCTTCGCCCTATTCAGAGCCTAAGAAAGAGCACTGGGCAGAAGTGAGCGCTGATCAGGAAGATGACCATGGCAGGTAATTGGGGCACTTTTGCATTTCTCTTGACATGCCTTTCGCATTTTTAGTGTCCATGGGGCTCTGGGCTTTTTGGTTTTCTGAACCCTAACCATAGCCGTAACCCTAAACTTCGCACTATGCGGATCCTGAAAAGAGTACTGGTCAGAAATGAGCGCTGATCAGGAAGATGAAAAATGGCAGATAACTGGGGCTGTTTTGGATTTCTCTTGGCATGCCTTTCACATTTTTAGTGTCCCTGGAACTCTGGGCTTTTTAGTTTTCTGAACCCTATCCCTAGGCGTAACCCTAAACTTCACACTATGCGGAGCCTGAGTAGGAGCAATGGGCAGAAATTAGCACTGATCAGGAATATGAAGAAGGCAGATGATTGGAGCTCTTTTGCACTTGTGTGGGCATTGCTCTCGCATTTTTAGTGTCCCTGGAGCTCTGGGCTTTTTTGTGTTCTGAACCCTGACCCTAGGCGTAACCCTAAACTTCGCCCTATGTGTAGCCTTAAGAAAGAGGACTGGGCAGAAATGAGGTCCGATCTGGAAGATGAGGATGCTGCATGTTTGGAACTGTTTTGCATTTCTCTTGACATGCCTTTCGCATTTTTAGTGTCCCTGGAGCTCTGGGCTTTTTGGTGTTCTGAACCCTAACCCTAGGCGTAACCCTAAACTTCGCCCTATATGTAGCCTTAAGAAAGAGCACTGGGCAGAAATGAGGTCCAGTCTTGAAGGTGAAGATGCTGCATTTGTGGGGCTGTTTTGCATTTCTCTTGGCATGCCTTTCGCATTTTTAGTGTCCCTGGAGCTCTGGGCTTTTTGGTTATCTGAACCCGAACCCTAGGCGTAACCCTAAAGTTCGCCCTATTCAGAGCCTAAGAAGGAGCACAGGGCAGAAATGAGCACTGATCAGGAAGATGACCGTGGCAGATAATTGGGGCTGTTTTGCATTTCCCTTGACATGCCTTTCGCATTTTTAGTGTCCCTGGCGCTCTGGGCTTTTTGGTGTTCTGAACCCTAACCCTAGGCGTAACCCTAAAGTTCGCCCTATTCAGAGCCTTAAGAAAGAGCACAGGGCAGAAATGAGCTCCGATCATGAAGGTGAAGATGCTGCATGTGTGGGGCTGTTTTGCATTTCTCTTGGCATGCCTTTCGCATTTTTAGTGTCCATTGAGCTCTGGGCTTTTTGCTTTTCTGAACCCTAACCCTAGGCGTAACCCTAAACTTCGCCCTGTGCGGAGCCTTTTGTGAAAGAACACGGAGCATAAATGAGGTCAGATCAAGAAGATGAGGATGCTGCATGTTAGGGGCTCTTTTGTATTTCTCCTGGCATGCCTTTCGCATTTTTCGTGTCCCTGGAGCTCTGGGCTTTTTGCTTTTCTGAACCCGAACCCTAGGCGTAACCCTAAACTTCGCACTATGCGGATCCTGAAAAGAACAGTGGGCAGAAATGAGCGCTGATCAGGAAGATGACAATGGCAGGTAACTGGGGCTGTTTTGGATTTCTCTTGGCATGCCTTTCACATTTTTAGTGTCCCTGGAACTCTGGGCTTTTTAGTTTTCTGAACCCTATCCCTAGGCGTAACCTTAAACTTCACACTATGCGGAGCCTGAGTAGGAGCAATGGGCAGAAATTAGCATTGATCAGGAATATGAAGAAGGCAGATGATTGGAGCTCTTTTGCACTTGTGTGGGCATTGCTCTCGCATTTTTAGTGTCCCTGGAGCTCTGGGCTTTTTGGTGTTCTGAACCCTAACCCTAGGCATAACCCTAAACTTCGCCCTATGCAGAGCCTAAGAAAGAGCACAGGGCAGAAATGAGGTCAGATCAGGAAGATGAGGTTGCTGCATGTGTGGGGCTGTTTTGCATTTCTCTTGGCATCTCTTTCGCATTTTTAGTGTCCCTGGAGCTCTGGGCTTTTTGGTGTTCTGAACCCGAACTCTAGGCGTAACCCTAAACTTCGCCCTATTCAGAGCCTAAGAAGGAGCACAGGGCAGAAGTGAGCGCTGCTCAGGAAGATGACCATGGCAGATAATTGGGGCACTTTTGCATTTCTCTTGACATGCCTTTCGCATTATAACTGTCCATAGAGCTCTGGGCTTTTTGGTGTTCTGAACCCTAACCCTAGGCGAAACCCTAAACTTTGCACTATGGGGTGGCCTAAGTAAGAGCACTGGGCAGGAATGAGCTCTGACCAGTAATATCACACTGGCAGATGATTGGCCTGTTGTACATTTCTCTTGGCATGCCTTTCGCATTTTTAGTGTCCCTGGAGCTCTGGGCTTTTTGCTTTTGTGAACCCTAACCCTCGGCAAAACCCTAAACTTCACACTATGGGGTGCCTTCATAAGAGCGCTGGGCAGAAATGAGCGCGGATCAGGAATATCAAGATGGCAGTTGATTGTGGCTGTTTTTTCTCTCGGCATGCCTTTTGCATTTTTCATGTCCCCGGAGCTCTGGGCTTTTTGGTTTTCTGAACCCTAACCCTAGGCGTAACCCTAAAGTTCGCCCTATTCAGATCCTTTTGAAAGAGCACTGGGCAGAAATGAGGTCCGATCTGGAAGATGAGGATGCTGCATGTTTGGAACTGTTTTGCATTTCTCTTGACATGCCTTTCGCATTTTTAGTGTCCCTGGAGCTCTGGGCTTTTTGGTGTTCTGAACCCTAACCCTAGGCGTAACCCTAAACTTCGCCCTATATGTAGCCTTAAGAAAGAGCACTGGGCAGAAATGAGGTCCAGTCTTGAAGGTGAAGATGCTGCATGTGTGGGGCTGTTTTGCATTTCTCTTGGCATGCCTTTCGCATTTTTAGTGTCCCTGGAGCTCTGGGCTTTTTGCTTTTCTGAACCCTAACCCTAGGCATAACCCTAAACTTCGCCCTATGCGGAGCCTTTTGTGAATGAACACGGAGCATAAATGAGGTCAGATCAAGAAGATGAGGATGCTGCATGTTTGGGGCTCTTTTGTATTTCCCCTGGCATGCCTTTCGCATTTTTAGTGTCCCTGGAGCTCTGGGCTTTTTGCTTTTCCGCACCCGAACCCTAGGCGTAACCCTAAGCTTCGCCCTATTCAGAGCCTAAGAAAGAGCACTGGGCAGAAGTGAGCGCTGATCAGGAAGATGACCATGGCAGGTAATTGGGGCACTTTTGCATTTCTCTTGACATGCCTTTCGCATTTTTAGTGTCCATGGGGCTCTGGGCTTTTTGGTTTTCTGAACCCTAACCATAGCCGTAACCCTAAACTTCGCACTATGCAGATCCTGAAAAGAGTACTGGTCAGAAATGAGCGCTGATCAGGAAGATGAAAAATGGCAGATAACTGGGGCTGTTTTGGATTTCTCTTGGCATGCCTTTCACATTTTTAGTGTCCCTGGAACTCTGGGCTTTTTAGTTTTCTGAACCCTATCCCTAGGCGTAACCCTAAACTTCACACTATGCGGAGCCTGAGTAGGAGCAATGGGCAGAAATTAGCACTGATCAGGAATATGAAGAAGGCAGATGATTGGAGCTCTTTTGCACTTGTGTGGGCATTGCTCTCGCATTTTTAGTGTCCCTGGAGCTCTGGGCTTTTTTGTGTTCTGAACCCTGACCCTAGGCGTAACCCTAAACTTCGCCCTATGTGTAGCCTTAAGAAAGAACACAGGGCAGAAATGAGGTCCAGTCTTGAAGGTGAAGATGCTGCATTTGTGGGGCTGTTTTGCATTTCTCTTGGCATCTCTTTCGCATTTTTAGTGTCCCTGGAGCTCTGGGCTTTTTGCTTTTCTGAACCCGAACCCTAGGCGTAACCCTAAACTTCGCCCTATTCAGAGCCTAAGAAGGAGCACAGGGCAGAAGTGAGCGCTGCTCAGGAAGATGACCATGGCAGATAATTGGGGCACTTTTGCATTTCTCTTGACATGCCTTTCGCATTATAACTGTCCATAGAGCTCTGGGCTTTTTGCTTTTCTGACCCCTAACCCTAGGCGAAACCCTAAACTTTGCACTATGGGGTGGCCTAAGTAAGAGCACTGGGCAGGAATGAGCTCTGACCAGTAATATCACAATGGCAGATGATTGGCCTGTTGTACATTTCTCTTGGCATGCCTTTCGCATTTTTAGTGTCCCTGGAGCTCTGGGCTTTTTGCTTTTGTGAACCCTAACCCTCGGCAAAACCCTAAACTTCACACTATGGGGTGCCTTCATAAGAGCGCTGGGCAGAAATGAGCGCGGATCAGGAATATCAAGATGGCAGTTGATTGTGGCTGTTTTTTCTCTCGGCATGCCTTTTGCATTTTTCATGTCCCCGGAGCTCTGGGCTTTTTGGTTTTCTGAACCCTAACCCTAGGCGTAACCCTAAAGTTCGCCCTATTCAGATCCTTTTGAAAGAGCACTGGGCAGAAATGAGGTCCGATCTGGAAGATGAGGATGCTGCATGTTTGGAACTGTTTTGCATTTCTCTTGACATGCCTTTCGCATTTTTAGTGTCCCTGGAGCTCTGGGCTTTTTGCTTTTCTGAACCCTAACCCTAGGCGTAACCCTAAACTTCGCCCTATATGTAGCCTTAAGAAAGAGCACAGGGCAGAAATGAGGTCCAGTCTTGAAGGTGAAGATGCTGCATGTGTGGGGCTGTTTTGCATTTCTCTTGGCATGCCTTTCGCATTTTTAGTGTCCCTGGAGCTCTGGGCTTTTTGCTTTTCTGAACCCTAACCCTAGGCGTAACCCTAAACGTCGCCCTATTCAGAGCCTAAGAGGGAGCACAGGGCAGAAATGAGCGCTGATCAGGAAGATGACCGTGGCAGATAATTGGGCCTGTTTTGCAATTCCCTTGACATGCCTTTCGCATTTTTAGTGTCCTTGGCGCTCTGGGCTTTTTGGTGTTCTGAACCCTAACCCTAGGCGTAACCCTAAAGTTCGCCCTATTCAGAGCCTTGAGAAAGAGCACCGGGCAGAAATGAGCTCCGATCTTGAAGGTGAAGATGCTGCATGTGTGGGGCTGTTTTGCATTTCTCTTGGCGTGCCTTTCGCATTATAACTGTCCATAGAGCTCTGGGCTTTTTGCTTTTCTGAACCCTAACCCTAGGCGGAACCCTAAACGTCGCCCTATTTAGAGACTAAGAAGGAGCACAGGGCAGAAATGAGCGGTGATCAGGAAGATGACCGTGACAGATAATTGGGGCTGTTTTGCATTTCCCTTGACATGCCTTTCGCATTTTTAGTGTCCCTGGCGCTCTGGGGTTTTTGGTTTTCTGAACCCTAACCCTAGGCGTAACCCTAAACTTCGCCCTATATGTAGCCTTAAGAAAGAGCACTGGGCAGAAATGAGGTCCAGTCTTGAAGGTGAAGATGCTGCATGTGTGGGGCTGTTTTGCATTTCTCTTGACATGCATTTCACATTATAACTGTCCATAGAGCTCTGGGCTTTTTGGTTTTCTGAACCCTAACCCTAGGTGTAACCCTAAACTTCGCCCTATTCAGAGCCTAAGAAGGAGCACTGGGCTGAAATGAGGTCCGATCAGGAAGATGAGGATGGCGCATGTGTGGGGCTGTTTTGCATTTCTCTTGGCATGCCTTTCGCATTTTTAGTGTCCATTGAGCTCTGGGCTTTTTGCTTTTCTGAACCCTAACCCTAGGCGTAACCCTAAACTTCGCCCTATGCGGAGCCTTTTGTGAAAGAACACGGAGCATAAATGAGGTCAGATCAAGAAGATGAGGATGCTGCATGTTTGGGGCTCTTTTGTATTTCTCCTGGCATGCCTTTCGCATTTTTCGTGTCCCTGGAGCTCTGGGCTTTTTGCTTTTCTGAACCCTAACCATAGCCATAACCCTAAACTTCGCACTATGCGGATCCTGAAAAGAGCACTGGGCAGAAATGAGCGCTGATCAGGAAGATGACAATGACAGGTAACTGGGGCTGTTTTGGATTTCTCTTGGCATGCCTTTCACATTTTTAGTGTCCCTGGAACTCTGGGCTTTTTGCTTTACTGAACCCTAAACTTGGCCGTAACCCTAAACTTCACACTATGGGGTGGCTTATAAAGATCACTGGGCAGAAATGAGCTCTGACCAGTAATATCACAATGGCAGATGATTGGCCTGTTGTACATTTCTCTTGGCATGCCTTTCGCATTTTTAGTGTCCCTGGAGCTCTGGGCTTTTTAGTTTTCTGAACCCTATCCCTAGGCGTAACCCTAAACTTCACACTATGCGGAGCCTGAGTAGGAGCAATGGGCAGAAATTAGCACTGATCAGGAATATGAAGAAGGCAGATGATTGGAGCTCTTTTGCACTTGTGTGGGCATTGCTCTCGCATTTTTAGTGTCCCTGGAGCTCTGGGCTTTTTTGTGTTCTGAACCCTGACCCTAGGCGTAACCCTAAACTTCGCCCTATGTGTAGCCTTAAGAAAGAGGACTGGGCAGAAATGAGGTCCGATCTTGAAGATGAGGTTGCTGCATGTTTGGGGCTGTATTGCATGCCTCTCTTGGCATGCCTTTCGCATTTTTAGTGTCCCTGGAGCTCTGGGCTTTTTGTTTGTAATGGTTTGAAAACAAACCAGAGCGAGATCCCAAGTCAGGGTTGAAATTTAATAGGGAAAATAAATAATTAAAAATAAGTGAAATAATACAAGTGAAAATGGAAAAGAAAAACACAGACAAAGTCAGAATACCTGTCACCCTATTAGGGTGGTGGTAGTAGTCCAGATGAGGTAGTTCAGTCGAATTGGTGATCCTATGGGAAGTCTAGTCTCCAGCTGAAGGTCCAGTGGTAGCTCTTGTCCTCCAGGAATCCAGTAGACAGCCCCGCGTGGCGTTCAGAAGCCCAGATTTATCTGGGATGGAACGCTTGATTCCCCCCTCTGGTCGGAGCCTCTCCCAATGGGATGATGAGTCATGAGGCCAGGTGTTGATGGGCTCGTTAACAGCAGATAGTCCGGGGGGGAGTTACTGCTGAGTCATGCCGCACAACATTAATGGGCCATTAACAGAACAATAGTCTGGAGGGAGGAGGCAAGGAAACACTGCCCCACCTGGTTTCAACGGTTCATGAGGGTGGTAATAGAATACACTGCAACCCAGGACATTATCCACCCCTTATTGTATTACCATCTACCTCATCCCACATCAATGCCTTGAACTCTATACACATACACCCCCCCATATATATACAATAAAAAACCCTACATACAGTTCTCACTTAAGATTAGGTCTCCTTGTGGTACAGAATGGGTTTCCCCATCTTTCTGCATTACCCACCAAGTGTGACCAGGTCCTTGAGCAAAGACAATCCCACGGATGGGTTTGCCTTTGCCTGAGGTGGGATTAATCCAAACAGTCTTTCCTAAAATACCTCTCATGTGTACCACAGGGACTCTATCTCCATCTACTGTGTGCAAGGGTTCCGACTGGGCGGGACCAGCTCGATTGATGGACCCTCTGGTATTGACCATCCAGGTGGCCTTTGCTAAGTTTGCTTCCCAATTTTCGAAGTTCCCCCCACCAAGTGCCTTCAAGGTGGTTTTAAGTAGTCCATTGCAGCGTTCAACTTTCCCGGCAGCTGGTGCATGATAAGGGATATGATAGATCCATTCAATACCGTGTTCTCTGGCCCAGGTACTTATGAGGCTGTTCTTAAAATGAGTCCCGTTGTCTGACTCGATCCTCTCAGGGGTGCCGTGTCTCCACAGGACTTGCTTTTCCAGACCTAAGATAGTATTCCGGGCAGTAGCATGAGGCACAGGGTAGGTCTCCAGCCACCCAGTTGTTGCTTCCACCATGGTCAGCACGTAGCGCTTTCCTTGACGGGTTTGGGGAAGGGTGATGTAGTCAACTTGCCAGGCTTCCCCATACCTGTACTTTGACCATCGTCCACCGTACCACAGAGGCTTCACCCGCTTGGCCTGTTTGATTGCAGCACAGGTCTCACAACTGTGGATGACCTGTGAGATGCTGTCCATGGTCAAGTCCACCCCTCGGTCACGAGCCCATTAGTACGTTGCATCTCTCCCTTGATGACCAGAGGCATCATGGGCCCAACGAGCAAGAAATAATTCCCCTTTGTGCTGCCAGTCCAGATCCACCTGTGATACTTTTACCTTGGCAGCTTGGTCCACCTGCTCGTTGTTACGATGCTCTTCATTAGCCCGACTCTTAGGTACGTGCGCATCCACGTGTCGAACTTTCACAGTCAGCTTTTCTGCCCGGGCAGCGATGTCCTGCCAAATCTCAGCGGCCCAGATGGGTTTTCCTCTGCGCTGCCAGTTGGCCTTTCTCCAGCGATCCAACCATCCCCACAGCGCATTTGCTACCATCCAGGAGTCAGTGTAATGGTAGAGTCTTGGCCATTTCTCTCGTTCAGCAATATCCAAAGCCAGCTGGACAGCTTTAAGCTCCGCGACCTGACTCGATCCTCCTTGTCCCTCGGTAGCTTGTGCAACTCGTCGCATGGGGCTCCATACTGCAGCTTTCCATTTCCGGTCTGTGCCTACAATTCGGCAGGAACCATCGGTGAAAAGGGCGTAACGTCTTTCACTCTCCGGCAGCTCGTTATATGGTGGGGCTTCCTCAGCACGCGTCACTTGCTCCTCTGCTTCTTCTGAAGATAATTCAAAAGTCTCACCTTCAGGCCAGTTTGTTATGATTTCCAGTATCCCAGGGCGATTTGGGTTTCCAATACGGGCGCGCTGTGTGATGAGGGCAATCCATTTGCTCCACGTGGCATCAGTGGCATGGTGGGTAGAGGGAAGCTTTCCTTTAAACATCCACCCCAGCACCGGTAGTCGGGGTGCCAGGAGGAGTTGTGCCTCTGTGCCAATTACTTCTGAGGCGGCTTGGACTCCTTCATAAGCTGCCAAGATTTCCTTCTCTGTGGGAGTGTAGTTGGCTTCAGACCCTCTGTAACTTCGGCTCCAGAATCCTAGTGGTCGGCCTCGAGTCTCGCCAGGCACCTTCTGCCAAAGGCTCCAGGACAGACCATGGCTCCCAGCTGCGGAGTAAAGCACATTCTTTACCTCTGGTCCTGTCCTGACTGGGCCAAGGGCTACCGCATGAGCGATTTCCTGCTTGATCTGGGTGAAGGCTTGCTGCTGTTCAGGGCCCCAGTGGAAATCGTTCTTCTTGCGGGTAACCATGTAGAGAGGACTCACAATCTGGCTGTATTCAGGAATGTGCATCCTCCAAAAGCCTATGGCGCCTAGGAAAGCTTGCGTCTCCTATTTGCTGGTTGGTGGAGACATTGCTGTGATCTTATTGATAACCTCGGTAGGAATCTGACGCCGTCCATCTTGCCACTTCACTCCCAGGAACTGGATCTCTCGAGCAGGTCCCTTGAGTTTGCTCTTCTTGATGGCAAAACCGGCTTCCAGGAGAATACGGATGATTTTCTCTCCTTTCCCAAATACTTCTGTTGCTGTGTCCCCCCACACAATGATGTCATCGATGTACTGTAGATGTTCTGGAGCCTCACCCTTTTCCAGTGCAGTCTGGATCAGTCCATGGCAGATGGTGGGACTGTGCTTCCACCCCTGGGGCAGTCGGTTCCAGGTGTACTGCACGCCCCTCCAGGTGAAGGCAAACTGAGGCCTGCACTCTGCTGCCAGAGGAATGGAGAAAAGGGCATTGGCAATATCGATGGTCGCATACCACTTTGCTGCCTTGGATTCCAGCTCGTACTGAAGTTCCAGCATGTCCGGTACAGCAGCACTCAGTGGTGGTGTGACTTCATTCAGGCCATGGTAATCCACCGTCAGTCTCCATTCTTCACTGGACTTACGCACCGGCCATATAGGGCTGTTAAAGGGTGAGTGGGCCTTGCTGACCACCCCTTGGCTCTCCAGTTCCCGAATCATCTTATGGATGGGGGCCACAGAGTCTCTGTCGGTGCGGTATTGCCGGCGGTGCACTGTTGCTGTAGCGATTGGTACCCGCTGTTCTTCAATTCTCAGTAGTCCTACAGCAGACGGGTCGTCTGAGAGACCAGGCAGGGTATTCAGTTGTCTTATGTCTTCTGTCTCTACGGCTGGGTGCGATGGTCCTGCCACATCCTCGTCAGTCACTATGCGGACTGATTTGCTCTTTGATTTCTTTTTCTGGACGGGGGCAACTGCGACTGGCTTCGGCTGTTCTGGTTCAGCAATGGTCTGTGGTGAGACGTCGCCTGCTCTTTTGGTTCTCTTCTCCTCCTCCTCAAGAAGACGCTGTACCACACAAAGTATTGTTCTGTTCCTCAGCATGATGTACACAGTGCTGGTCAGAGAAAAAAGAAAACAGGATTGACAGGAAGATTATGCCATCCTTAACATCCAGTGAGAACTCAATATTGTCAAAAACAGCTGTGCCTGGCCTGAAAGGCTGGAAGAAACCGCTCTCTCCCCCTACCCCCAGAGGCTGGGTGCGATTGCTGAGGAGTTCCCAGACGTAGCAGCTCAGACTAGGCCAGGCAGACATAATTGAGTATATATTCCGAATGGCATTCATCGCCTCACTGGTTATCATGCAATAAGCATAATAAACCAATAAAGCAATTCTCATGCCATTCCCTGGTCGCAACAGGAGCAAAACAACAGGCAAATAGTTTCCCAGGTGCGGAAAAATATAGAGAGCAAGATACAGCACCCACATAGACAAGCTGAGCATCATGGTGATACGATTTCTGTAATAAAGAATTATATTTCTGATCTTCCCTCAGGTCTCGCCCGACTTTCGGCGCCAAAAGACGTAATGGTTTGAAAACAAACCAGAGCGAGATCCCAAGTCAGGGTTAAAATTTAATAGGGAAAATAAATAATTAAAAATAAGTGAAATAATACAAGGGAAAAAGGAAAAGAAAAACACAGACAAAGTCAGAATACCTGACACCTTATTAGGGTGGTGGTAGTAGTCCAGATGAGGTAGTTCAGTCGAATTGGTGATCCTATGGGAAGTCTAGTCTCCAGCTGAAGGTCCAGTGGTAGCTCTTGTCCTCCAGGAATCCAGTAGACAGCCCCGCGTGGCGTTCAGAAGCCCAGATTTATCTGGGATGGAATGCTTGATTCCCCCCTCTGGGCGGAGCCTCTCCCAATGGGATGATGAGTCATGAGGCCAGGTGTTGATGGGCTCGTTAACAGCAGATAGTCCGGGGGGGAGTTACTGCTGAGTCATGCCGCACAACATTAATGGGCAGTTACTGCTGAGTCATGCCGCACAACATTAATGGGCCATTAACAGAACAATAGTCTGGAGGGAGGAGGCAAGGAAACACTGCCCCACCTGGTTTCAAGGGTTCATGAGGGTGGTAATGGAATACACTGCAACCCAGGACAGTGTTCTGAACCCTAACCCTAGGCGTAACCCTAAACTTTGCCCTATGCAGAGCCTAAGAAAGAGCACAGGGCAGAAATGAGGTCAGATCAGGAAGATGAGGTTGCTGCATGTGTGGGGCTGTTTTGCATTTCTCTTGGCATCTCTTTCGCATTTTTAGTGTCCCTGGAGCTCTGGGCTTTTTGCTTTTCTGAACCCTAACCCTAGGCGTAACCCTAAACTTCGCCCTATTCAGAGCCTAAGAAGGAGCACAGGGCAGAAGTGAGCGCTGATCAGGAAGATGACCATGGCAGATAATTGGGGCACTTTTGCATTTCTCTTGACATGCCTTTCGCATTATAACTGTCCATAGAGCTCTGGGCTTTTTGCTTTTCTGACCCCTAACCCTAGGCGAAACCCTAAACTTTGCACTATGGGGTGGCCCAAGTAAGAGCACTGGGCAGGAATGAGCTCTGACCAGTAATATCACAATGGCAGATGATTGGCCTGTTGTACATTTCTCTTGGCATGCCTTTCGCATTTTTAGTGTCCCTGGAGCTCTGGGCTTTTTGCTTTTGTGAACCCTAACCCTCGGCAAAACCCTAAACTTCACACTATGGGGTGCCTTAATAAGAACGCTGGGCAGAAATGAGCGCGGATCAGGAATATCAAGATGGCAGTTGATTGTGGCTGTTTTTTCTCTCGGCATGCCTTTTGCATTTTTCATGTCCCCGGAGCTCTGGGCTTTTTGGTTTTCTGAACCCTAACCCTAGGCGTAACCCTAAAGTTCGCCCTATTCAGATCCTTTTGAAAGAGCACTGGGCAGAAATGAGGTCCGATCTGGAAGATGAGGATGCTGCATGTTTGGAACTGTTTTGCATTTCTCTTGACATGCCTTTCGCATTTTTAGCGTCCCTGGAGCTCTGGGCTTTTTGGTGTTCTGAACCCTAACCCTAGGCGGAACCCTAAACGTCGACCTATTTAGAGACTAAGAAGGAGCACAGGGCAGAAATGAGCGGTGATCAGGATAACGACCGTGGCAGATAACTGGGGCTGTTTTGCATTTCCCTTGACATGCCTTTCGCATTTTTAGTGTCCCTGGAGCTCTGGGCTTTTTTGTGTTCTGAACCCTAACCCTAGGCGTAACCCTAAACTTCGCCCTCTATGTAGCCTTAAGAAAGAGCACTGGGCAGAAATGAGGTCCAGTCTTGAAGGTGAAGATGCTGCATGTGTGGGGCTGTTTTGCATTTCTCTTGACATGCATTTCACATTATAACTGTCCATAGAGCTCTGGGCTTTTTGGTTTTCTGAACCCTAACCCTAGGTGTAACCCTAAACTTCGCCCTATTCAGAGCCTAAGAAGGAGCACTGGGCTGAAATGAGGTCCGATCAGGAAGATGAGGATGCCGCATGTGTGGGGCTGTTTTGCATTTCTCTTGGCATGCCTTTCGCATTTTTAGTGTCCATTGAGCTCTGGGCTTTTTGGTTTTCTGAACCCTAACCCTAGGTGTAACCCTAAACTTCGCCCTATTCAGAGCCTAAGAAGGAGCACTGGGCTGAAATGAGGTCCGATCAGGAAGATGAGGATGCCGCATGTGTGGGGCTGTTTTGCATTTCTCTTGACATGCCTTTCGCATTTTTAGTGTCCCTGGAGCTCTAGGCTTTTTGCTTTTCTGAACCCTAACCCTAGGCGTAACCCTAAACTTCGCCCTATGCGGAGCCTTTTGTGAAAGAACACGGAGCATAAATGAGGTCAGATCAAGAAGATGAGGATGCTGCATGTTTGGGGCTCTTTTGTATTTCTCCTGGCATGCCTTTCGCATTTTTAGTGTCCCTGGAGCTCTGGGCTTTTTGCTTTTCTGAACCCTAACCATAGCCATAACCCTAAACTTCGCACTATGCGGATCCTGAAAAGAGCACTGGGCAGAAATGAGCGCTGATCAGGAAGATGACAATGACAGGTAACTGGGGCTGTTTTGGATTTCTCTTGGCATGCCTTTCACATTTTTAGTGTCCCTGGAACTCTGGGCTTTTTGCTTTACTGAATGAACACTAAACTTGGCCGTAACCCTAAACTTTGCACTATGGGGTGGCTTATAAAGAGCATTGGGCAGAAATGAGCTCTGACCAGTAATATCACAATGGCAGATGATTGGCCTGTTTTACATTTCTCTTGGCATGCCTTTCGCATTTTTAGTGTCCCTGGAGGTCTGGGCTTTTTGCTTTTCTGAACCCTAACCTTAGGCGAAACCCTAAACGTCGCCCTATTTAGAGACTAAGAAGGAGCACAGGGCAGAAATGAGCGGTGATCAGGATAACGACCGTGGCAGATAATTGGGGCTGTTTTGCATTTCCCTTGACATGCCTTTCGCATTTTTAGTGTCCCTGGCGCTCTGGGCTTTTTGCTTTTCTGAACCCTAACCCTAGGCGTAACCCTAAACTTCGCCTTATATGTAGCCTTAAGGATGAGCACAGGGCAGAAATGAGGTCCAGGCTTGAAGGTGAAGATGCTGCATGTGTGGGGCTGTTTTGCATTTCTCTTGGCATGCATTTCACATTATAACTGTCCATAGAGCTCTGGGCTTTTTTGGTGTTCTGAACCCTAACCCTAGGTGTAACCCTAAACTTCGCCCTATTCAGAGCCTAAGAAGGAGCACTGGGCTGAAATGAGGTCCGATCAGGAAGATGAGGATGCCGCATGTGTGGGGCTGTTTTGCATTTCTCTTGGCATGCCTTTCGCATTTTTAGTGTCCACTGAGCTCTGGGCTTTTTGCTTTTCTGAACCCTAACCCTAGGCGTAACCCTAAACTTCGCCCTATGCGGAGCCTTTTGTGAAAGAACACGGAGCATAAATGAGGTCAGATCAAGAAGATGAGGATGCTGCATGTTTGGGGCTCTTTTGTATTTCTCCTGGCATGCCTTTCGCATTTTTAGTGTCCCTAGAGCTCTGGGCTTTTGGGTTTTCTGAACCGTAACAATTGCCATAACCCTAAACTTCGCACTATGCGGATCCTGAAATGGGCACTGGGCAGAAATGAGCGCTGATCAGGAAGATGACAATGGCAGGTAACTGGGGCTGTTTTGGATTTCTCTTGGCATGCCTTTCACATTTTTAGTGTCCCTGGAACTCTGGGCTTTTTGCTTTTCTGAACCCTAAAGTTGGCCGTAACCCTAAACTTTGCACTATAGAGTGGCTTATAAAGAGCACTGGGCAGAAATGAGCTCTGACCAGTAATATCACAATGGCAGATGATTGGCCTGTTTTACATTTCTCTTGGCATGCCTTTCGCATTTTTAGTGTCCCTGGAGCTCTGGGCTTTTTGCTTTTCTGAACCCTTACCCTAGGCGTAACCCTAAGCTTCGCCCTATTCAGAGCCTAAGAAGGAGCACTGGGCAGAAGTGAGCGCTGATGAGGAAGATGACCATGGCAGATAACTTGGGCTGTTTTGCATTTCTCTTGACATGCCTTTCGCATTATAACTGTCCATAGAGCTCTGGGCTTTTTGGTGTTCTGAACCCTAACCCTGGGTGTAACCCTAAACTTCGCCCTATTCAGAGCCTAAGAAGGAGCACTGGGCAGAAGTGAGCGCTGATGAGGAAGATGACCATGGCAGATAACTTGGGCTGTTTTCCATTTCTCTTGACATGCCTTTCGCATTATAACTGTCCATAGAGCTCTGGGCTTTTTGGTGTTCTGAACCCTAACCCTAGGCGTAACCCTAAAGTTCGCCCTATTCAGAGCCTAAGAAGGAGCACTGGGCTGAAATGAGGTCCGATCAGGAAGATGAGGATGGCGCATGTGTGGGGCTGTTTTGCATTTCTCTTGGCATGCCTTTCGCATTTTTAGTGTCCCTGGAGCTCTGGGCTTTTTGCTTTTCTGCACCCGAACCCTAGGCGTAACCCTAAGCTTCGCCCTATTCAGAGCCTAAGAAAGAGCACTGGGCAGAAGTGAGCGCTGATCAGGAAGATGAACATGGCAGGTAATTGGGGCACTTTTGCATTTCTCTTGACATGCCTTTCGCATTTTTAGTGTCCATGGGGCTCTGGGCTTTTTGGTTTTCTGAACCCTAACCATAGCCGTAACCCTAAACTTCGCACTATGCAGATCCTGAAAAGAGTACTGGTCAGAAATGAGCGCTGATCAGGAAGATGAAAAATGGCAGATAACTGGGGCTGTTTTGGATTTCTCTTGGCATGCCTTTCACATTTTTAGTGTCCCTGGAACTCTGGGCTTTTTAGTTTTCTGAACTCTATCCCTAGGCGTAACCCTAAACTTCACACTATGCGGAGCCTGAGTAGGAGCAATGGGCAGAAATTAGCACTGATCAGGAATATGAAGAAGGCAGATGATTGGAGCTCTTTTGCACTTGTGTGGGCATTGCTCTCGCATTTTTAGTGTCCCTGGAGCTCTGGGCTTTTTTGTGTTCTGAACCCTGACCCTAGGCGTAACCCTAAACTTCGCCCTATGCAGAGCCTAAGAAAGAGCACAGGGCAGAAATGAGGTCAGATCAGGAAGATGAGGTTGCTGCATGTTTGGGGCTCTATTGCATTTCTCTTGGCATGCCTTTCACATTTTTAGTGTCCCTGGAGCTCTGGGCTTTTTGGTGTTCTGAACCCTAACCCTAGGCGTAACCCTAAACTTCGCCCTATGCAGAGCCTAAGAAAGAGCACAGGGCAGAAATGAGGTCAGATCAGGAAGATGAGGTTGCTGCATGTGTGGGGCTGTTTTGCATTTCTCTTGGCATCTCTTTCGCATTTTTAGTGTCCCTGGAGCTCTGGGCTTTTTGGTGTTCTGAACCCGAACCCTAGGCGTAACCCTAAACTTCGCCCTATTCAGAGCCTAAGAAGGAGCACAGGGCAGAAGTGAGCACTGCTCAGGAAGATGACCATGGCAGATAATTGGGGCACTTTTGCATTTCTCTTGACATGCCTTTCGCATTATAACTGTCCATAGAGCTCTGGGCTTTTTGGTGTTCTGACCCCTAACCCTAGGCGAAACCCTAAACTTTGCACTATGGGGTGGCCTAAGTAAGAGCACTGGGCAGGAATGAGCTCTGACCAGTAATATCACAATGGCAGATGATTGGCCTGTTGTACATTTCTCTTGGCATGCCTTTCGCATTTTTAGTGTCCCTGGAGCTCTGGGCTTTTTGCTTTTGTGAACCCTAACCCTCGGCAAAACCCTGAACTTCACACTATGGGGTGCCTTAATAAGAGCGCTGGGCAGAAATGAGCGCGGATCAGGAATATCATGATGGCAGTTGATTGTGGCTGTTATTTCTCTCGGCATGCCTTTTGCATTTTTCATGTCCCCGGAGCTCTGGGCTTTTTGGTTTTCTGAACCCTAACACCCTAGGCGTAACCCTAAAGTTCGCCCTATGCAGATCCTTTTGAAAGAGCACTGGGCAGAAATGAGGTCCGATCTGGAAGATGAGGATGCTGCATGTTTGGAACTGTTTTGCATTTCTCTTGACATGCCTTTCGCATTTTTAGTGTCCCTGGAGCTCTGGGCTTTTTGGTGTTCTGAACCCTAACCCTAGGCGTAACCCTAAGCTTCGCCCTATACGTAGCCTAAGGGGGAGCACAGGGCAGAAATGAGTCCAGCTGATCAGGAAGATGACTGCAGATAATTGGGGCTGTTTTGCATTTCCCTTGACATGCCTTTCGCATTTTTAGTGTCCCTGGAGCTCTGGGCTTTTTGGTGTTCTGAACCCTAACCCTAGGCGTAACCCTAAACTTCGCCCTATTCAGAGCCTTAAGAAAGAGCACAGGGCAGAAATGAGCTCCGATCTTGAAGGTGAAGATGCTGCATGTGTGGGGCTGTTTTGCATTTCTCTTGGCATGCCTTTCGCATTATAACTGTCCATAGAGCTCTGGGCTTTTTGCTTTTCTGAACCCTAACCCTAGGCGTAACCCTAAACTTCGCCCTATTCAGAGCCTAAGAAGGAGCACTGGGCAGAAGTGAGCGCTGATGAGGAAGATGACCATGGCAGATAACTTGGGCTGTTTTGCATTTCTCTTGACATGCCTTTCGCATTATAACTGTCCATAGAGCTCTGGGCTTTTTGGTGTTCTGAACCCTAACCCTAGGTGTAACCCTAAACTTCGCCCTATGCAGAGCCTAAGAAGGAGCACTGGGCTGAAATGAGCTCCGATGAGGAAGATGAGGATGGCGCATGTGTGGGGCTGTTTTGCATTTCTCTTGGCATGCCTTTCGCATTTTTCTTGTCCCTGGAGCTCTGGGCTTTTTGCTTTTCTGAACCCTAACCATAGCCATAACCCTAAACTTCGCACTATGCGGATCCTGAAAAGAGCACTGGGCAGAAATGAGCGCTGATCAGGAAGATGAAAAATGGCAGATAACTGGCACTGTTTTGGATTTCTCTTGGCATGCCTTTCACATTTTTAGTGTCCCTGGAACTCTGGGCTTTTTAGTTTTCTTAACCCCGTCCCTAGGCGTAACCCTAAACTTCACACTATGCGGAGCCTGAGTAGGAGCAATGGGCAGAAATTAGCACTGATCAGGAATATGAAGAAGGCAGATGATTGGAGCTCTTTTGCACTTGTGTGGGCATTGCTCTCGCATTTTTAGTGTCCCTGGAGCTCTGGGCTTTTTTGTGTTCTGAACCCTGACCCTAGGCGTAACCCTAAACTACGCCCTATGTGTAGCCTTAAGAAAGAGGACTGGGCAGAAATGAGGTCCGATCTTGAAGATGAGGTTGCTGCATGTTTGGGGCTCTATTGCATTTCTCTTGGCATGCCTTTCGCATTTTTAGTGTCCCTGGAGCTCTGGGCTTTTTGGTGTTCTGAACCCGAACCCTAGGCGTAACCCTAAACTTCGCCCTATGCAGAGCCTAAGAAAGAGCACAGGGCAGAAATGAGGTCAGATCAGGAAGATGAGGATGGCGCATGTGTGGGGCTGTTTTGCATTTCTCTTGGCATGCCTTTCGCATTTTTAGTGTCCATTGAGCTCTGGGCTTTTTGCTTTTCTGAACCCTAACCCTTGGCATAACCCTAAACTTCGCCCTATGCGGAGCCTTTTGTGAAAGAACATGGAGCATAAATGAGGTCAGATCAAGAAGATGAGGATGCTGCATGTTTGGGGCTCTTTTGTATTTCCCCTGGCATGCCTTTCGCATTTTTCGTGTCCCTGGAGCTCTGGGCTTTTTGCTTTTCTGAACCCTAAACCTAGCCATAACCCTAAACTTCGCACTATGCGGATCCTGAAAAGAGCACTGGGCAGAAATGAGCGCTGATCAGGAAGATGACAATGGCAGGTAACTGGGGCTGTTTTGGATTTCTCTTGGCATGCCTTTCACATTTTTAGTGTCCCTGGAACTCTGGGCTTTTTGCTTTACTGAACCCTAAACTTGGCCGTAACCCTAAACTTTGCACTATGGGGTGGCTTATAAAGATCACTGGGCAGAAATGAGCTCTGACCAGTAATATCACAATGGCAGATGATTGGCCTGTTTTACATTTCTCTTGGCATGCCTTTCGCATTTTTAGTGTCCCTGGAGCTCTGGGCTTTTTGCTTTTCTGAACCCTTAGCCTAGGCGTAACCCTAAGCTTCGCCCTATTCAGAGCCTAAGAAGGAGCACTGGGCAGAAGTGAGCGCTGATGAGGAAGATGACCATGGCAGATAACTTGGGCTGTTTTGCATTTCTCTTGGCATGCCTTTCGCATTATAACTGTCCATAGAGCTCTGGGCTTTTTGCTTTTCTGAACCCTAACCCTAGGTGTAACCCTAAAGTTCGCCCTATTCAGAGCCTAAGAAGGAGCACTGGGCAGAAGTGAGCACTGATGAGGAAGATGACCATGGCAGATAACTTGGGCTGTTTTGCATTTCTCTTGGCATGCCTTTCGCATTATAACTGTCCATAGAGCTCTGGGCTTTTTGCTTTTCTGAACCCGAACCCTAGGCGTAACCCTAAACTTCGCCCTATTCAGAGCCTAAGAAGGAGCACTGGGCTGAAATGAGGTCCGATCAGGAAGATGAGGATGGCGCATGTGTGGGGCTGTTTTGCATTTCTCTTGGCATGCCTTTCGCATTTTTAGTGTCCCTGGAGCTCTGGGCTTTTTGCTTTTCTGCACCCGAACCCTAGGCGTAACCCTAAGCTTCGCCCTATTCAGAGCCTAAGAAAGAGCACTGGGCAGAAGTGAGCGCTGATCAGGAAGATGACCATGGCAGGTAATTGGGGCCCTTTTGCATTTCTCTTGACATGCCTTTCGCATTTTTAGTGTCCATGGGGCTCTGGGCTTTTTGGTTTTCTGAACCCTAACCATAGCCGTAACCCTAAACTTCACACCATGCAGATCCTGAAAAGAGTACTGGTCAGAAATGAGCGCTGATCAGGAAGATGAAAAATGGCAGATAACTGGGGCTGTTTTGGATTTCTCTTGGCATGCCTTTCACATTTTTAGTGTCCCTGGAACTCTGGGCTTTTTAGTTTTCTGAACCCTATCCGTAGGCGTAACCCTAAACTTCACACAATGCGGAGCCTGAGTAGGAGCAATGGGCAGAAATTAGCACTGATCAGGAATATGAAGAAGGCAGATGATTGGAGCTCTTTTGCACTTGTGTGGGCATTGCTCTCGCATTTTTAGTGTCCCTGGAGCTCTGGGCTTTTTTGTGTTCTGAACCCTGACCCTAGGCGTAACCCTAAACTTCGCCCTATGCAGAGCTTAAGAAAGAGCACAGGGCTGAAATGAGGTCAGATCAGGAAGATGAGGTTGCTGCATGTTTGGGGCTCTATTGCATTTCTCTTGGCATGCCTTTCGCATTTTTAGTGTCCCTAGAGCTCTGGGCTTTTTGGTGTTCTGAACCCTAACCCTAGGCGTAACCCTAAACTTCGCCCTATGCAGAGCCTAAGAAAGAGCACAGGGCAGAAATGAGGTCAGATCAGGAAGATGAGGTTGCTGCATGTGTGGGGCTGTTTTGCATTTCTCTTGGCATCTCTTTCGCATTTTTAGTGTCCCTGGAGCTCTGGGCTTTTTGCTTTTCTGAACCCGAACCCTAGGCGTAACCCTAAACTTCGCCCTATTCAGAGCCTAAGAAGGAGCACAGGGCAGAAGTGAGCGCTGCTCAGGAAGATGACCATGGCAGATAATTGGGGCACTTTTGCATTTCTCTTGACATGCCTTTCACATTATAACTGTCCATAGAGCTCTGGGCTTTTTGCTTTTCTGACCCCTAACCCTAGGCGAAACCCTAAACTTTGCACTATGGGGTGGCCTAAGTAAGAGCACTGGGCAGGAATGAGCTCTGACCAGTAATATCACAATGGCAGATGATTGGCCTGTTGTACATTTCTCTTGGCATGCCTTTCGCATTTTTAGTGTCCCTGGAGCTCTGGGCTTTTTGCTTTTGTGAACCCTAACCCTCGGCAAAACCCTAAACTTCACACTATGGGGTGCCTTAATAAGAGCGCTGGGCAGAAATGAGCGCGGATCAGGAATATCACGATGGCAGTTGATTGTGGCTGTTTTTTCTCTCGGCATGCCTTTTGCATTTTTCATGTCCCCGGAGCTCTGGGCTTTTTGGTTTTCTGAACCCTAACCCTAGGCGTAACCCTAAAGTTCGCCCTATTCAGATCCTTTTGAAAGAGCACTGGGCAGAAATGAGGTCCGATCTGGAAGATGAGGATGCTGCATGTTTGGAACTGTTTTGCATTTCTCTTGACATGCCTTTCGCATTTTTAGTGTCCCTGGAGCTCTGGGCTTTTTGGTGTTCTGAACCCTAACCCTAGGCGTAACCCTAAACTTCGCCCTATTCAGAGCCTAAGAAAGAGCACAGGGCAGAAATGAGCGCTGATCAGGAAGATGACTGTGGCAGATAATTGGGGCTGTTTTGCATTTCCCTTGACATGCCTTTCGCATTTTTAGTGTCCCTGGAGCTCTGGGCTTTTTGGTGTTCTGAACCCTAACCCTAGGCGTAACCCTAAACTTCGCCCTATTCAGAGCCTTAAGAAAGAGCACAGGGCAGAAATGAGCTCCGATCTTGAAGGTGAAGATGCTGCATGTGTGGGGCTGTTTTGCATTTCTCTTGGCATGCCTTTCGCATTATAACTGTCCATAGAGCTCTGGGCTTTTTGCTTTTCTGAACCCGAACGCTAGGCGTAACCCTAAACTTCGCCCTATTCAGAGCCTAAGAAGGAGCACTGGGCAGAAGTGAGCGCTGATGAGGAAGATGACCATGGCAGATAACTTGGGCTGTTTTGCATTTCTCTTGACATGCCTTTCGCATTATAACTGTCCATAGAGCTCTGGGCTTTTTGGTGTTCTGAACCCTAACCCTAGGTGTAACCCTAAACTTCGCCCTATGCAGAGCCTAAGAAGGAGCACTGGGCTGAAATGAGCTCCGATGAGGAAGATGAGGATGGCGCATGTGTGGGGCTGTTTTGCATTTCTCTTGGCATGCCTTTCGCATTTTTCTTGTCCCTGGAGCTCTGGGCTTTTTGCTTTTCTGAACCCTAACCATAGCCATAACCCTAAACTTCGCACTATGCGGATCCTGAAAAGAGCACTGGGCAGAAATGAGCGCTGATCAGGAAGATGAAAAATGGCAGATAACTGGCACTGTTTTGGATTTCTCTTGGCATGCCTTTCACATTTTTAGTGTCCCTGGAACTCTGGGCTTTTTAGTTTTCTTAACCCCGTCCCTAGGCGTAACCCTAAACTTCACACTATGCGGAGCCTGAGTAGGAGCAATGGGCAGAAATTAGCACTGATCAGGAATATGAAGAAGGCAGATGATTGGAGCTCTTTTGCACTTGTGTGGGCATTGCTCTCGCATTTTTAGTGTCCCTGGAGCTCTGGGCTTTTTTGTGTTCTGAACCCTGACCCTAGGCGTAACCCTAAACTTCGCCCTATGCAGAGCCTAAGAAAGAGGACTGGGCAGAAATGAGGTCCGATCTTGAAGATGAGGTTGCTGCATGTTTGGGGCTCTATTGCATTTCTTTTGGCATGCCTTTCGCATTTTTAGTGTCCCTGGAGCTCTGGGCTTTTTGCTTTTCTGAACCCTAACCCTAGGCGTAACCCTAAACTTCGCCCTATGCAGAGCCTAAGAAAGAGCACAGGGCAGAAATGAGGTCAGATCAGGAAGATGAGGATGGCGCATGTGTGGGGCTGTTTTGCATTTCTCTTGGCATGCCTTTCGCATTTTTAGTGTCCATTGAGCTCTGGGCTTTTTGCTTTTCTGAACCCTAACCCTTGGCATAACCCTAAACTTCGCCCTATGCGGAGCCTTTTGTGAAAGAACATGGAGCATAAATGAGGTCAGATCAAGAAGATGAGGATGCTGCATGTTTGGGGCTCTTTTGTATTTCCCCTGGCATGCCTTTCGCATTTTTAGTGTCCCTGGAGCTCTGGGCTTTTTGCTTTTCTGCACCCGAACGCTAGGCATAACCCTAAGCTTCGCCCTATTCAGAGCCTAAGAACGAGCACTGGGCAGAAGTGAGCGCTGATCAGGAAGATGACCATGGCAGGTAATTGGGGCACTTTTGCATTTCTCTTGACATGCCTTTCGCATTTTTAGTGTCCATGGGGCTCTGGGGTTTTTGGGTTTCTGAACCCTAACCATAGCCGTAACCCTAAACTTCGCACTATGCAGATCCTGAAAAGAGTACTGGTCAGAAATGAGCGCTGATCAGGAAGATGAAAAATGGCAGATAACTGGGGCTGTTTTGGATTTCTCTTGGCATGCCTTTCACATTTTTAGTGTCCCTGGAACTCTGGGCTTTTTAGTTTTCTGAACCCTATCCGTAGGCGTAACCCTAAACTTCACACAATGCGGAGCCTGAGTAGGAGCAATGGGCAGAAATTAGCACTGATCAGGAATATGAAGAAGGCAGATGATTGGAGCTCTTTTGCACTTGTGTGGGCATTGCTCTCGCATTTTTAGTGTCCCTGGAGCTCTGGGCTTTTTTGTGCTCTGAACCCTGTCCCTAGGTGTAACCCTAAACTTCGCCCTATGTGTAGCCTTAAGAAAGAGGACTGGGCAGAAATGAGGTCCGATCTTGAAGATGAGGTTGCTGCATGTTTGGGGCTCTATTGCATTTCTCTTGGCATGCCTTTCGCATTTTTAGTGTCCCTGGAGCTCTTGGCTTTTTGGTGTTCTGAACCCTAACCCTAGGCTTAACCCTAAAGTTCGCCCTATGCAGAGCCTAAGAAAGAGCACAGGGCAGAAATGAGGTCAGATCAGGAAGATGAGGTTGCTGCATGTGTGGGGCTGTTTTGCATTTCTCTTGGCATCTCTTTCGCATTTTTTGTGTCCCTGGAGCTCTGGGCTTTTTGCTTTTCTGAACCCGAACCCTAGGCGTAACCCTAAACTTCGCCCTATTCAGAGCCTAAGAAGGAGCACATGGCAGAAGTGAGCGCTGCTCAGGACGATGACCATGGCAGATAATTGGGGCACTTTTGCATTTCTCTTGACATGCCTTTCCCATTATAACTGTCCATAGAGCTCTGGGCTTTTTGGTGTTCTAACCCCTAACCCTAGGCGAAACCCTAAACTTTGCACTATGGGGTGGCCTAAGTAAGAGCACTGGGCAGGAATGAGCTCTGACCAGTAATATCACAATGGCAGATGATTGGCCTGTTTTGCATTTCTCTTGGCATCTCTTTCGCATTTTTAGTGTCCCTGGAGCTCTGGGCTTTTTGCTTTTGTGAACCCTAACCCTCGGCAAAACCCTAAACTTCACACTATGGGGTGCCTTAATAAGAGCGCTGGGCAGAAATGAGGGCTGATCAGGAAGATGACCGTGTCAGATAATTGGGGCTGTTTTTTCTCTTGGCATGCCTTTTGCATTTTTCATGTCCCCGGAGCTCTGGGCTTTTTGGTTTTCTGAACCCTAACCCTAGGCGTAACCCTAAACGTCGCCCTATTCAGATCCTTTTGAAAGAGCACTGGGCAGAAATGAGGTCCGATCTGGAAGATGAGGATGCTGCATGTTTGGAACTGTTTTGCATTTCTCTTGACATGCCTTTCGCATTTTTAGTGTCCCTGGAGCTCTGGGCTTTTTAGTGTTCTGAACCCTAACCCTAGGCGTAACCCTAAACTTCGCACTATATGTAGCCTTAAGAAAGAGCACAGGGCAGAAATGAGCTCCGATCTTGAAGGTGAAGATGCTGCATGTGTGGGGCTGTTTTGCATTTCTCTTGGCATGCCTTTCGCATTATAACTGTCCATAGAGCTCTGGGCTTTTTGCTTTTCTGAACCCTAACCCTAGGCGTAACCCTAAACGTCGCCCTATTCAGAGCCTAAGAAGGAGCACTGGGCAGACGTGAGCGCTGATCAGGAAGATGACCATGGCAGATAACTTGGGCTGTTTTGCATTTCCCTTGACATGCCTTTTGCATTATAACTGTCCATAGAGCTCTGGGCTTTTTGGTGTTCTGAACCCTAACCCTAGGTGTAACCCTAAACTTCGCCCTATTCAGAGCCTAAGAAGGAGCACTGGGCTGAAATGAGCTCCGATCTTGAAGGCGAAAATGCTGCATGTGTGGGGCTGTTTTGCATTTCTCTTGGCATGCCTTTCGCATTATAACTGTCCATAGAGCTCTGGGCTTTTTGCTTTTCTGAACTCTAACCCTAGGCGTAACCCTAAACGTCGCCCTATTCAGAGCCTAAGAAGGAGCACTGGGCAGAAGTGAGCGCTGATGAGGAAGATGACCATGGCAGATAACTTGGGCTGTTTTGCATTTCTCTTGGCATGCCTTTCGCATTTTTAGTGTCCATGGAGCTCTGGGCTTTTTGGTGTTCTGAACCCTAACCCTAGGCGTAACCCTAAACTTCGCCCTATGCGGAGACTTTTGTGAAAGAACACGGAGCATAAATGAGGTCAGATCAAGAAGATGAGGATGCTGCATGTTTGGGGCTCTTTTGTATTTCCCCTGGCATGCCTTTCGCATTTTTCGTGTCCCTGGAGCTCTGGGCTTTTTGGTGTTCTGAACCCTAACCCTAAGCGTAACCCTAAACTTCGCCCTATATGTAGCCTTAAGAAAGAGCTCTGGGCAGAAATGAGGTCCAGTCTTGAAGGTGAAGATGCTGCATTTGTGGGGCTGTTTTGCATTTCTCTTGGCATGCCTTTCGCATTTTTAGTGTCCCTGGAGCTCTGGGCTTTTTGCTTTTCTGAACCCTAACCCTAGGCGTAACCCTAAACGTCGCCCTATTCAGAGCCTAAGAGGGAGCACAGGGCAGAAATGAGCGCTGATCAGGAAGATGACCGTGGCAGATAATTGGGGCTGTTTTGCATTTCCCTTGACATGCCTTTCGCATTTTAAGTGTCCCTGGCGCTCTGGGCTTTTTGTTGTTCTGAACCCTAACCCTAGGCGTAACCCTAAAGTTCGCCCTATTCAGAGCCTTAAGAAAGAGCACAGGGCAGAAATGAGCTCCGATCTTGAAGGTGAAGATGCTGCATGTGTGGGGCTGTTTTGCATTTCTCTTGGCATGCCTTTCGCATTATAACTGTCCATAGAGCTCTGGACTTTTTGCTTTTCTGACCCCAAACCCTAGGCGTAACCCTAAAGTTCGCCCTATTCAGAGCCTAAGAAGGAGCACTGGGCAGAAGTGAGCGCTGATGAGGAAGATGACCATGGCAGATAACTTGGGCTGTTTTGCATTTCTCTTGACATGCCTTTCGCATTATAACTGTCCATAGAGCTCTGGGCTTTTTGGTGTTCTGAACCCTAACCCTAGGCGTAACCCTAAACTTCGCCCTATATATAGCCTTAGGAAAGAGAACAGGGCAGAAATGAGGTCCAGTCTTGAAGGTGAAGATTCTGCATGTGTGGGGCTGTTTTGCATTTCTCTTGGCATGCCTTTCGCATTTTTAGTGTCCATGGAGCTCTGGGCTTTTTGGTGTTCTGAACCCTAACCCTAGGCGTAACCCTAAACTTCGCCCTATGCGGAGCCTTTTGTGAAAGAACACGGAGCATAAATGAGGTCAGATCAAGAAGATGAGGATGCTGCATGTTTGGGGCTCTTTTGTATTTCTCCTGGCATGCCTTTCGCATTTTTAGTGTCCCTGGAGCTCTGGGCTTTTTGCTTTTCTGAACCCTAACCATAGCCATAACCCTAAACTTCGCACTATGCGGATCCTGAAAAGAGCACTGGGCAGAAATGAGCGCTGATCAGGAAGATGACAATGGCAGGTAACTGGGGCTGTTTTGGATTTCTCTTGGCATGCCTTTCACATTTTTAGTGTCCCTGGAACTCTGGGCTTTTTGCTTTTCTGAACCCTAAACTTGGCCGTAACCCTAAACTTTGCACTATGGGGTGGCTTATAAAGAGCACTGGGCAGAAATGAGCTCTGACCAGTAATATCACAATGGCAGATGATTGGCCTGTTTTACATTTCTCTTGGCATGCCTTTCGCATTTTTAGTGTCCCTGGAGCTCTGGGCTTTTTGCTTTTCTGAACCCTTACCCTAGGCGTAACCCTAAGCTTCGCCCTATTCAGAGCCTAAGAAAGAGCACTGGGCAGAAGTGAGCGCTGATCAGGAAGATGACCATGGCAGGTAATTGGGGCACTTTTGCATTTCTCTTGACATGCCTTTCACATTTTTAGTGTCCATGGAACTCCGGGCTTTTTAGTTTTCTGAACCCTATCCATAGCCGTAACACTAAACTTCACACTATGCAGATCCTGAAAAGAGTACTGGTCAGAAATGAGCGCTGATCAGGAAGATGAAAAATGGCAGATAACTGGGGCTGTTTTGGATTTCTCTTGGCATGCCTTTCACATTTTTAGTGTCCCTGGAACTTTGGGCTTTTTAGTTTTCTGAACTCTATCCCTAGGCGTAACCCTAAACTTCACACTATGCGGAGCCTGAGTAGGAGCAATGGGCAGAAATTAGCACTGATCAGGAATATGAAGAAGGCAGATGATTGGAGCTCTTTTGCACTTGTGTGGGCATTGCTCTCGCATTTTTAGTGTCCCTGGAGCTCTGGGCTTTTTTGTGTTCTGAACCCTGACCCTAGGCGTAACCCTAAACTTCGCCCTATGCAGAGCCTAAGAAAGAGCACAGGGCAGAAATGAGGTCAGATCAGGAAGATGAGGTTGCTGCATGTGTGGGGCTGTTTTGCATTTCTCTTGGCATCTCTTTCGCATTTTTAGTGTCCCTGGAGCTCTGGGCTTTTTGCTTTTCTGAACCCGAACCCTAGGCGTAACTCTAAACTTCATACTATGGGGTGCCTTAATAAGAGCGCTGGGCAGAAATGAGCGCGGATCAGGAATATCAAGATGGCAGTTGATTGTGGCTGTTTTTTCTCTCGGCATGCCTTTTGCATTTTTCATGTCCCCAGAGCTCTGGGCTTTTTGGTTTTCTGAACCCTAACCCTAGGCGTAACCCTAAAGTTCGCCCTATGCAGATCCTTTTGAAAGAGCACTGGGCAGAAATGAGGTCCGATCTGGAAGATGAGGATGCTGCATGTTTGGAACTGTTTTGCATTTCTCTTGACATGCCTTTCGCATTTTTAGTGTCCCTGGAGCTCTGGGCTTTTTGGTGTTCTGAACCCTAACCCTAGGCGTAACCCTAAACTTCGCCCTATATGTAGCCTTAAGAAAGAGCACTGGGCAGAAATGAGGTCCAGTCTTGAAGGTGAAGATGCTGCATTTGTGGGGCTGTTTTGCATTTCTCTTGGCATGCCTTTCGCATTTTTAGTGTCCATTGAGATCTGGGCTTTTTGGTTTTCTGAACCCTAACCCTAGGCGTAACCCTAAACTTCGCCCTATATGTAGCCTTAAGAAAGAGCACAGGGCAGAAATGAGCTCCGATCTTGAAGGTGAAGATGCTGCATGTGTGGGGCTGTTTTGCATTTCTCTTGGCATGCCTTTCGCATTATAACTGTCCATAGAGCTCTGGGCTTTTTGCTTTTCTGAACCCGAACCCTAGGCGTAACCCTAAACTTCGCCCTATTCAGAGCCTAAGAAGGAGCACTGGGCAGAAGTGAGCGCTGATGAGGAAGATGACCATGGCAGATAACTTGGGCTGTTTTGCATTTCTCTTGACATGCCTTTCGCATTATAACTGTCCATAGAGCTCTGGGCTTTTTGGTGTTCTGAACCCTAACCCTAGGTGTAACCCTAAACTTCGCCCTATTCAGAGCCTAAGAAGGAGCACTGGGCTGAAATGAGGTCCGATCAGGAAGATGAGGATGGCGCATGTGTGGGGCTGTTTTGCATTTCTCTTGGCATGCCTTTCGCATTTTTAGTGTCCATTGAGCTCTGGGCTTTTTGCTTTTCTGAACCCTAACCCTAGGCGTAACCCTAAACTTCGCCCTATGCGGAGCCTTTTGTGAAAGAACACGGAGCATAAATGAGGTCAGATCAAGAAGATGAGGATGCTGCATGTTTGGGGCTCTTTTGTATTTCTCCTGGCATGCCTTTCGCATTTTTCGTGTCCCTGGAGCTCTGGGCTTTTTGCTTTTCTGAACCCTAACCCTAGGCATAACCCTAAACTTCGCACTATGCGGATCCTGAAAAGAGCACTGGGCAGAAATGAGCGCTGATCAGGAAGATGAAAAATGGCAGATAACTGGGGCTGTTTTGGATTTCTCTTGGCATGCCTTTCACATTTTTAGTGTCCCTGGAACTCTGGGCTTTTTAGTTTTCTGAACCCTATCCCTAGGCGTAACCCTAAACTTCACACTATGCGGAGCCTGAGTAGGAGCAATGGGCAGAAATTAGCACTGATCAGGAATATGAAGAAGGCAGATGATTGGAGCTCTTTTGCACTTGTGTGGGCATTGCTCTCGCATTTTTAGTGTCCCTGGAGCTCTGGGCTTTTTTGTGTTCTGAACCCTGACCCTAGGCGTAACCCTAAACTTCGCCCTATGTGTAGCCTAAGAAAGAGGACTGGGCAGAAATGAGGTCCGATCTTGAAGATGAGGTTGCTGCATGTTTGGGGCTCTATTGCATTTCTCTTGGCATGCCTTTCGCATTTTTAGTGTCCCTGGAGCTCTGGGCTTTTTGGTGTTCTGAACCCTAACCCTAGGCGTAACCCTAAACTTCGCCCTATGCAGAGCCTAAGAAAGAGCACAGGGCAGAAATGAGGTCAGATCAGGAAGATGAGGTTGCTGCATGTGTGGGGCTGTTTTGCATTTCTCTTGGCATCTCTTTCGCATTTTTAGTGTCCCTGGAGCTCTGGGCTTTTTGCTTTTCTGAACCCGAACCCTAGGCGTAACCCTAAACTTCACACTATGGGGTGCCTTAATAAGAGCGCTGGGCAGAAATGAGCGCGGATCAGGAATATCAAGATGGCAGTTGATTGTGGCTGTTTTTTCTCTCGGCATGCCTTTTGCATTTTTCATGTCCCCGGAGCTCTGGGCTTTTTGGTTTTCTGAACCCTAACCCTAGGCGTAACCCTAAAGTTCGCCCTATGCAGATCCTTTTGAAAGAGCACTGGGCAGAAATGAGGTCCGATCTGGAAGATGAGGATGCTGCATGTTTGGAACTGTTTTGCATTTCTCTTGACATGCCTTTCGCATTTTTAGTGTCCCTGGAGCTCTGGGCTTTTTGCTTTTCTGAACCCTAACCCTAGGCGTAACCCTAAACTTCGCCCTATATGTAGCCTTAAGAAAGAGCACTGGGCAGAAATGAGCTCCGATCTTGAAGGTGAAGATGCTGCATGTGTGGGGCTGTTTTGCATTTCTCTTGGCATGCCTTTCGCATTTTTACTGTCCATAGAGCTCTGGGCTTTTTGCTTTTCTGAACCCGAACCCTAGGCGTAACCCTAAACTTCGCCCTATTCAGAGCCTAAGAAGGAGCACTGGGCAGAAGTGAGCGCTGATGAGGAAGATGACCATGGCAGATAACTTGGGCTGTTTTGCATTTCTCTTGACATGCCTTTCGCATTATAACTGTCCATAGAGCTCTGGGCTTTTTGGTGTTCTGAACCCTAACCCTAGGTGTAACCCTAAACTTCGCCCTATTCAGAGCCTAGAAGAGCACTGGGCAGAATGAGCGCTGATCAGGAAATACCATGGCAGATAATTGGCCCCACCCAACCAACCCCACCCAACCCACACCCAAATTCGCCCTATTCAGAGCCTAAGAAGGAGCACTGGGCTGAAATGAGGTCCGATCAGGAAGATGAGGATGGCGCATGTGTGGGGCTGTTTTGCATTTCTCTTGGCATGCCTTTCGCATTTTTAGTGTCCATTGAGCTCTGGGCTTTTTGCTTTTCTGAACCCGAACCCTAGGCGTAACCCTAAACTTCGCCCTATTCAGAGCCTAAGAAGGAGCACTGGGCAGAAGTGAGCGCTGATGAGGAAGATGACCATGGCAGATAACTTGGGCTGTTTTGCATTTCTCTTGACATGCCTTTCGCATTATAACTGTCCATAGAGCTCTGGGCTTTTTGGTGTTCTGAACCCTAACCCTAGGAGTAACCCTAAACTTCGCCCTATTCAGAGCCTAAGAAGGAGCACTGGGCTGAAATGAGGTCCGATCAGGAAGATGAGGATGGCGCATGTGTGGGGCTGTTTTGCATTTCTCTTGGCATGCCTTTCGCATTTTTAGTGTCCATTGAGCTCTGGGCTTTTTGCTTTTCTGAACCCTAACCCTAGGCGTAACCCTAAACTTCGCCCTATGCGGAGCCTTTTGTGAAAGAACACGGAGCATAAATGAGGTCAGATCAAGAAGATGAGGATGCTGCATGTTTGGGGCTCTTTTGTATTTCTCCTGGCATGCCTTTCGCATTTTTCGTGTCCCTGGAGCTCTGGGCTTTTTGGTGTTCTGAACCCTAACCCTAGGCATAACCCTAAACTTCGCACTATGCGGATCCTGAAAAGAGCACTGGGCAGAAATGAGCGCTGATCAGGAAGATGACAATGACAGGTAACTGGGGCTGTTTTGGATTTCTCTTGGCATGCCTTTCACATTTTTAGTGTCCCTGGAACTCTGGGCTTTTTGCTTTTCTGAACCCTAAACTTGGCCGTAACCCTAAACTTTGCACTATGGGGTGGCTTATAAAGAGCACTGGGCAGAAATGAGCTCTGACCAGTAATATCACAATGGCAGATGATTGGCCTGTTTTACATTTCTCTTGGCATGCCTTTCGCATTTTTAGTGTCCCTGGAGCTCTGGGCTTTTTGCTTTTCTGAACCCTTAGCCTAGGCGTAACCCTAAGCTTCGCCCTATTCAGAGCCTAAGAAAGAGCACTGGGCAGAAGTGAGCGCTGATCAGGAAGATGACCATGGCAGGTAATTGGGGCACTTTTGCATTTCTCTTGACATGCCTTTCGCATTTTTAGTGTCCATGGGGCTCTGGGCTTTTTGGTTTTCTGAACCCTAACCATAGCCGTAACCCTAAACTTCACACTATGCAGATCCTGAAAAGAGTACTGGTCAGAAATGAGCGCTGATCAGGAAGATGAAAAATGGCAGATAACTGGGGCTGTTTTGGATTTCTCTTGGCATGCCTTTCACATTTTTAGTGTCCCTGGAACTCTGGGCTTTTTAGTTTTCTGAACTCTATCCCTAGGCGTAACCCTAAACTTCACACTATGCGGAGCCTGAGTAGGAGCAATGGGCAGAAATTAGCACTGATCAGGAATATGAAGAAGGCAGATGATTGGAGCTCTTTTGCACTTGTGTGGGCATTGCTCTCGCATTTTTAGTGTCCCTGGAGCTCTGGGCTTTTTTGTGTTCTGAACCCTGACCCTAGGCGTAACCCTAAACTTCGCCCTATGCAGAGCCTAAGAAAGAGCACAGGGCAGAAATGAGGTCAGATCAGGAAGATGAGGTTGCTGCATGTGTGGGGCTGTTTTGCATTTCTCTTGGCATGCCTTTCGCATTTTTAGTGTCCCTGGAGCTCTGGGCTTTTTGCTTTTCTGAACCCGAACCCTAGGCGTAACCCTAAACTTCACACTATGGGGTGCCTTAATAAGAGCGCTGGGCAGAAATGAGCGCGGATCAGGAATATCAAGATGGCAGTTGATTGTGGCTGTTTTTTCTCTCGGCATGCCTTTTGCATTTTTCATGTCCCCGGAGCTCTGGGCTATTTGGTTTTGTGAACCCTAACCATAGGCGTAACCCTAAAGTTCGCCCTATGCAGATCCTTTTGAAAGAGCACTGGGCAGAAATGAGGTCCGATCAGGAAGATGAGGATGGCGCATGTGTGGGGCTGTTTTGCGTTTCTCTTGGCATGCCTTTCGCATTTTTAGTGTCCATTGAGCTCTGGGCTTTTTGCTTTTCTGAACCCTAACCCTAGGCGTAACCCTAAACTTCGCCCTATGCGGAGCCTTTTGTGAAAGAACACGGAGCATAAATGAGGTCAGATCAAGAAGATGAGGATGCTGCATGTTTGGGGCTCTTTTGTATTTCTCCTGGCATGCCTTTCGCATTTTTAGTGTCCCTGGAGCTCTGGGCTTTTTGGTGTTCTGAACCCTAACCCTAGGCGTAACCCTAAAGTTCGCCCTATTCAGAGCCTTAAGAAAGAGCACAGGGCAGAAATGAGCTCCGATCTTGAAGGTGAAGATGCTGCATGTGTGGGGCTGTTTTGCATTTCTCTTGGCATGCCTTTCGCATTATAACTGTCCATAGAGCTCTGGGCTTTTTGCTTTTCTGAACCCAAACCCTAGGCGTAACCCTAAACTTCGCCCTATTCAGAGCCTAAGAAAGAGCACTGGGCAGAAGTGAGCGCTGATGAGGAAGATGGCCATGGCAGATAACTTGGGCTGTTTTGCATTTCTCTTGACATGCCTTTCGCATTATAACTGTCCATAGAGCTCTGGGCTTTTTGGTGTTCTGAACCCTAACCCTAGGTGTAACCCTAAACTTCGCCCTATTCACAGCCTAAGAAGGAGCACTGGGCTGAAATGAGGTCCGATCAGGAAGATGAGGATGGCGCATGTGTGGGGCTGTTTTGCGTTTCTCTTGGCATGCCTTTCGCATTTTTAGTGTCCATTGAGCTCTGGGCTTTTTGCTTTTCTGAACCCTAACCCTAGGCGTAACCCTAAACTTCGCCCTATGCGGAGCCTTTTGTGAAAGAACACGGAGCATAAATGAGGTCAGATCAAGAAGATGAGGATGCTGCATGTTTGGGGCTCTTTTGTATTTCTCCTGGCATGCCTTTCGCATTTTTCGTGTCCCTGGAGCTCTGGGCTTTTTGCTTTTCTGAACCCTAACCATAGCCATAACCCTAAACTTCGCACTATGCGGATCCTGAAAAGAGCACTGGGCAGAAATGAGCGCTGATCAGGAAGATGACAATGGCAGGTAACTGGGGCTGTTTTGGATTTCTCTTGGCATGCCTTTCACATTTTTAGTGTCCCTGGAACTCTGGGCTTTTTGCTTTTCTGAACCCTAAACTTGGCCGTAACCCTAAACTTTGCACTATGGGGTGGCTTATAAAGAGCACTGGGCAGAAATGAGCTCTGACCAGTAATATCACAATGGCAGATGATTGGCCTGCCTTTCGCATGTTTAGTGTCCCTGGAGCTCTGGGCTTTTTGCTTTTCTGAACCCTTACCCTAGGCGTAACCCTAAGCTTCGCCCTATGGTAAATAATGGACAACACACACGATCAATGTGATCCAAGTGAAGCCGTTTATTGCGAAAACCCCAGGTATTCTTATACCCTAAGTGACAATACTAAAAATAAAGTCATAAGATAAGTTTTCTCACAGTGCCTTTCCCACACACAGTTTCACACAGTTTTCTCTATACTAATCAGTGCTCTGACTCCCGTATCAGAAGACTACAATAATAATTTCTTCTGCCAAACTCCTTTCCAGACACCTGGGAGTTAATCTCCCTTTTCTCACAGATGTTTCACAAACGGCCTTGGGAAAGAAGTGCAGAGGCCTATTGCTTTTCTAAATACAGAGGCTTATTTCTCATCTAACAAGTTTGGATTGCTCACTGTCTACTTATGTACTATATGTACATATATGTATGTCTACATATAGGACATAGTATTTCTCCACAAATCCCCCCTCTTTCCTGTGAGCAATCCAAACCTGGTTTACTGTTTTTTCTACTGATTTTATCAAACACTTAACAATACATGGTAATAACACACGAGTATCATAACTGCTAAAGCTATCAGTCTTATCTTAACAAACTCTATAAACCATCCCTTAATATCCCAGCTTGCTTTACAATGCTACTACCATTAACTACGTTTTTACGTGCTAAATTTCTTGCTAACTTATATACCAGATAACCTAAAATACGTTGATCAAAAGTTTCTATAAGCTGCAAATTTTGAAAAAGGTTAATCTGTTTACTCAAAGCTGGTGGCAAAGGTTGGAATGGGTCAGGATGCTTGTGGTTTGGTCTTAAAAAGGCACAAAGAAAGTTAGCCAGACTATATCTTGCTAATTGACCTGCACAGAATTTCCAGGTTCAGCATCAGAGTGATACGGTTTAATCCATCTTGCTGGTATCCAAATTAATCTGTCTCCAGACCCGGAGGAGTAGTTATCACATAGGGGCAAGTTGATACAGTCACTCCATCAGGAAATGTAAAGGCTATCAGATCTTTACTGACTTCTGTAGCCTGAGTAATGGTTTAATGCTGGTGGATTTTTGCAAGCACCTGTTACTCTGTCCTGCGGGCTTAGCCCATTTTCCCCCGTTTTTTGTTTATTAAGCAGCCCTTTTAATACCTGATGTGTTCTTTTAATAATGGCCTATCCGGTGGAATTACCTGGAATGCCCGTGCTATGCCTCACTCCCCAAAGAGCCAGAAACTCTTGGGTTCGATGGCTGTATAACTTGACCCATTATCTGTTTTTATTTCTTGAGGCAAGCCCATTACGGCAAAGCAGCCTCGCCAGTGTTGAAAAACAAAACGAGACCCTTCACTCCTCATAGGAGTGACTCAAATCATGGCCAAAAAGGTGTCTATGGTCACATAAAGGCATTTGAAATGATCAAAAGGGCATAGATAGTCACATCAGTCCGTCATAATTGCAGAGGTCCTAGGCCACGAGGATTGACCCCGGGACCCAGCCCGCCAACTGTACCCTGACATTGTGGGCAAGTGGAAACAATTCCTTGTGCATTTTGCAATGATATCCCAAATTACTTGTGCAGAGCTTTTGCGCTTTGATGAAAAAAGGCCCACCGTGGTGCTACTAACTGGTCAGCCCTCTCGTTCCCCAGGGCCAGGCCTTCCATTAATCCTGAGTGACTCTGTATTTCAATAGCACCTACTACATAAAGAGAATCAGAAACCATGTTAACAGGGTCATCTGGCCATCTCTCAAATACCCAGATTACTGCACATAACTCAAGGACCTGCAAAGAGTCTCTTGGCCCTCAAGGATTTCACTGAGCCATTTGCCTTTATCTTGCCAAGTTAGTCTTGCTTTAGAAGTCTTTTGACTGGCATCAGTGAAAACCTGAGGCCTTTTACAGGTTGTTTTAATAGCTAAGGTAACCCTCTGACCTGTTGATACAAAGAAAAGAATTGATGAAGAGGAAAATGAATATTAATGAGACCTGGAAAATTCAACAATGCCTATTGTAAGATGTCTGAGCTCTGCAATGACCATTGCAAATAATTCTTAGTTAATGGGAGAAGAATATTCTGGGGTTCCACACACACAAACCTTCAGACTGGCATCGTTCTGCCAGGGATCAAATTGATGCTCTACCTGCGAAAATCTTTAGTGTAAATATTGCACTATCCAAACGCTCTTGGGGAGCCATTCCTCATTTCTGTTCTGTGATAACCTGTGAGGGTGTCACTGTGAACATAAAGGCAACATAATAGTAAGCGAACACATGCTATGAGACAGTAAAGTCACACCAAGCAAGAACAAACAGGATAATACATACAATCCACAGGACATGATAAAAGGACAGTAACTTAAAATAATACACTTTCAATTGCCTAAATACTGACCTATCACCCAGAGTCTGCTGTAGTTGGTGACTGACAAGGACCTGGAAAAACCTTCCTGGGTAAGGCTTCCAAATGTACCTCGAAAAAGACTCCAGCTTCTATAGATCCAAATCAGCAAGTCATAATGACTCAATTACAGTTTTAGTGCAGAAACACCTGGGTCTGTTGGCATGCTGCCCAACCAGGTACGGCCAGGGCTTGGCCAGAGCCAAGGCCTTAGCTGGAAGGGTTCCCTAACATATCTTACACACAAGCCTTTATTAATAACAGCTGTAAGAGTTTCCTAACAGGATCCATGTCTTGCAAACAGCTATACAACAGTATGTAAAAGTCTGTAAAGTAGCCGGCTTTGTAATTTATCTTTAGCAAAGTTATCAGTGGTACCATGAAAAACTGCAAACAACCAAAGAAATGCATATGCATACCATAGAACAATATCTTCTGGATGATGCTCTTCATGACATGCCTGTGAATTCACAATATGACACTAAGAACATATTCAGAATCGTTAATACAACAGAGACAACTGACTTAGGAAATCGAGGTTACATTGTCTTGCACATTTATGTGTACATGACAATCAAGCAAAGCAAAAGCAAGAAAGAAAGTACTAAACACCTTATAATCAATCATATGCACAGTCTGGAATTGTTACTCATCCTTCTCTGCTACCTATGAAAGATAAAACAGCAAAGATTGTCATGAATAACCATCACAATTAACCAATGCAGAACACTTATACCCATGGAATTTTCAATTAATTTGAGGTTTTAAAAAGCCATATTTCAAATACCTTTACAACTTATTATCTTATATTTTTGAACAGTTACTTGCCAATTCATCATAATTATTTCAATTGGTTCAATCTTATCCTTATAATAAAAGAACTGTATCTTTCAATCTAAAGTTAACATCACTGAAACTGAACAAGAATTAATCTGAACATAACAGGAATTAAACGAACATAGCTTAAACCTAACATCAGTTAAATACAAGAAGACTGAAATCAGAGTTGAGTGTTCCCTTTTTAGCTGATCCTCAAAATTGGCCTGCTTCTGCTGTAGATCTGCAGGATCTGCAGGATTGTTAATGCATGTTCTACGCTGTATTTTCTGTGGCTTGATGTTGCTGAATCTCGTTGTTGATGCTGTATCTTACTCTCCGTGCCTGTTAAGTTTATGTACCTGAGGGTGCAATAACAGAAGCGGCCACAGGTGGCGCTATAGCCGGAGGACAAGTAACTTGTTGGTCACAAGATGGCGGAGACGGAAGTATACAACATTGTTCACTATGGTAACCAGGGCGCTGCCATTTTGTCGTACGGAAGAGCCCACAACCTTGCAACTGTATTACAAACTTTCGGAGCGAAGCTCTTAAGGCTGCATTCTGCAGCATTCTGCTCAAAAGCGGGCAACCCAGGGGGACCGTTCATCGCAGATATGGGTTTTTGTTTAAAGCTGCTTTTGTTGCTCTGTATGCTCAAGCCCCGAACGGTTCGCTTGGCGGACCGCGAAAACTGTCCGAGACGAGCCCGCACCCCCCCTTGCACGCTCCCAGACGCCATGTGCTTCTCCCTTGCTGTTTCTGCTGTGCTGCCAATTATATTCACTGTTCTGGGCAGCCTGAGAGTTGTTACAGTTCGAATTTCGGCTCTCGGCCGGGCGGGGAGGCAGGCTCCCCCCTCCTCCTCTGCTCTGACTTTTGCAGCCTTTTTTGCCTCGGGGAGACGCGCTCTGTGACCCCCGATGCTAACACAGTCTGGCTGTTTAGTACCTTAGCACACAGATTCAGTATTTGATTTAGTATTAAGCTGTATTTTCTTCAAAGCAACTCCGCCTGTGCATACCTATCACTTGCATTTGAATTCCTCCTCCGATAAGCCGCGGTGGATCAGGCTGTGAGGGGGGGTGGCGGTGGAACGCACTCGCCTCCCTCCTCGCTGCTCTTAACCCTTCAGGGAACACTGCGGGACACTTCGCAGGCAGCGTTAGAGGCTGTAAAATGGGGCTCTCTGGCACGGTGTGAGGTGCCTCTCCCCCTGGCTCTGGGTGCACGGAGGGTAAGGACGATATTACGGGGTTCACCTCCCCGAAGAATTCCCGTGCGTACGCCGCGAAGGCAGCTTGGCTCTGGACACGCTGCCGCTTCTGCCCAGCTGTTTTTTCCACCTCCGTTTGCCTTATGCTGTTCTTATCACCTCCCAGAGCATAACTGAGCCTCTTAGTTTCTTTTCCTGCAGCACTTAGAGTGTCCCAGAGAGCGATTCCCAGCCTTTCCCACTCCAGAATGAATACTTTCGTGGGTGGCAAAAATCCTCTCTCTCGACCCCAACTCAGCAGTCTTTACAAGACCTCCGGGTCATATTTAATATCTCTTACAAAGAGAATATGCTGGAGGACACCGAAGGCGGCCTGTTCTTCTTTAGACAGCCCCTTCCCCATCCTCCAGCCCCTGGCCTCACCTCTATGGTGGAATTACACTAAACTGTTCGGCTGGACTTCGTATAGTTAAGTTTTGTAACTTTCCAAGCACATCTCGCATTTTTTGGCTCGGGTGGCTGGCATCGGGCTGCTGCTTGCTCTTGAGCAGCGGCTGGATCTTGGGCGGCTGCCAGCTCTCGGACAGCAGCTGGATCTTGGGCGGCTGCCGGCTCTCCTTTGAAATCTTCAGCACTCTGGGTAGCATTTGCTGGGGTGGTCGGCTCGGGTAACGAAGGGGCAGAAGGTAGGGCTGTTGCAGAAGTGGGAAGTGGAAACGCAACTCGGGTTGAAAAGGTAGAGGTGGTTGCTGTTTTGGTGTTATTTGACTCTGAGCCTGCAGGGGTTAATGCTGCGAAAGCAGAAGCAGCTGCCTGCCTCTCTGCTTTCATCGTCTGCAGGGTCTCTAGTATGAGCTTCCAGTGAGCGGAATATTTGTATGCTTCTTTGGCGGCTGCTCCGCCGCTGCTGATAGCGTCCCACAAAGCTTTCCCAATTGCTTCCCATACAGATATTTGAAAGGCTACCTCTGCATTTGGGATAAAATCCCGGTCCCAAGCCCACTTTAAGAGATTCTGAAGAATGGAATCATCGTATTTCAATTTTCTCTTAGAGATAATATGTTGGAGGAGGTTTAGGACAGCTTTCTGCTCCTTGTCCTTCCCCATCTCCTCCCTGACCGTACAGTTCAATTCACAATCTTCCCGCAATCCTCTGTGGCGCCCAGGCGGGACTTCTCCCTTCGGGGAGGCTTCTCGCAGACCCTATCTCCGTAAGACCTTTCTTCCCACACACCCCGTGTGTGTGAGGCTTCCCGTACCACGGTGCCGGTGCGAGGAATTTCTGCGAGGAATCCCTTCCCACACTTCTATGTGTGAGGCATCCCGCACCCCCTGTGCGAGGCTTCACGCACGACCAGCGTGTGTGGCGTCCCACCCTGTCAGTGAGGCATCCCACATCATTTCTGTGCGAGGCTTCTCGCCTTGCGACGGGGAATCCTTTCTTCCTGCACTTCCCAGTCAGTGCAAGGCTTCCTGCCGGGGCAGCAGGGATTAGGTCAGCTTACCCGCTACCGCCGTGCTCGATCCACTGAATATCAGCACTCGATGCACTCGGGAGTCTCCCCTCACTCTGGGTGGTATCACGTAGCGAGGCTCGGCATCGTCGATCACGTCGGGTGCACCATTTGCGGGTAAATAATGGACAACACACACGATCAATGTGATCCAAGTGAAGCCGTTTATTCCGAAAACCCCAGGTATTCTTATACCCTAAGTGACAATACTAAAAATAAAGTCATAAGATAAGTTTTCTCACAGTGCCTTTCCCACACACAGTTTCACACAGTTTTCTCTATACTAATCAGTGCTCTGACTCCCGTATCAGAAGGCTACAATAATAATTTCTTCTGCCAAACTCCTTTCCAGACACCTGGGAGTTAATCTCCCTTTTCTCACAGATGTTTCACAAACGGCCTTGGGAAAGAAGTGCAGAGGCCTATTGCTTTTCTAAATACAGAGGCTTATTTCTCATCTAACAAGTTTGGATTGCTCACTGTCTACTTATGTACTATATGTACATATATGTATGTCTACATATAGGACATAGTATTTCTCCACAGCCCTATTCAGAGCCTAAGAAAGAGCACTGGGCAGAAGTGAGCGCTGATCAGGAAGACGACCATGGCAGGTAATTGGGGCACTTTTGCATTTCTCTTGACATGCCTTTCGCATTTTTAGTGTCCATGGGGCTCTGGGCTTTTTGGTTTTCTGAACCCTAACCATAGCCGTAGCCCTAAACTTCGCACTATGCAGATCCTGAAAAGAGTACTGGGCAGAAGTGAGCGCTGATCAGGAAGATGAAAAATGGCAGATAACTGGGGCTGTTTTGGATTTCTCTTGGCATGCCTTTCACATTTTTAGTGTCCCTGGAACTCTGGGCTTTTTAGTTTTCTGAACCCTATCCCTAGGCGTAACCCTAAACTTCACACTATGCGGAGCCTGAGTAGGAGCACTGGGCAGAAATTAGCACTGATCAGGAATATGAAGAAGGCAGATGATTGGAGCTCTTTTGCACTTGTGTGGGCATTGCTCTCGCATTTTTAGTGTCCCTGGAGCTCTGGGCTTTTTTGTGTTCTGAACCCTGACCCTAGGCGTAACCCTAAACTTCGCCCTATGTGTAGGCTTAAGAAAGAGGACTGGGCAGAAATGAGGTCCGATCTTGAAGATGAGGTTGCTGCATGTTTGGGGCTCTATTGCATTTCTCTTGGCATGCCTTTCGCATTATAACTGTCCATAGAGCTCTGGGCTTTTTGCTTTTCTGAACACTAACCCTAGGTGTAACCCTAAACTTCGCCCTATGCAGAGCCTAAGAAGGAGCACAGGGCAGAAATGAGGTCAGATCAGGAAGATGAGGTTGCTGCATGTGTGGGGCTGTTTTGCATTTCTCTTGGCATCTCTTTCGCATTTTTAGTGTCCCTGGAGCTCTGGGCTTTTTGCTTTTCTGAACCCGAACCCTAGGCGTAACCCTAAACTTCGCCCTATTCAGAGCCTAAGAAGGAGCACAGGGCAGAAGTGAGCGCTGCTCAGGAAGATGACCATGGCAGATAATTGGGGCACTTTTGCATTTCTCTTCACATGCCTTTCGCATTATAACTGTCCATAGAGCTCTGGGCTTTTTGCTTTTCTGAACCCTAACCCTAGGCGTAACCCTAAACTTCGCCCTATTCAGAGCCTTTTGTGAAAGAACACGGAGCATAAATGAGGTCAGATCAAGAAGATGAGGATGCTGCATGTTTGGAACTGTTTTGCATTTCTCTTGACATGCCTTTCGCATTTTTAGTGTCCATGGGGCTCTGGGCTTTTTGGTTTTCTGAACCCTAACCATAGCCGTAACCCTAAACTTCGCACTATGCAGATCCTGAAAAGAGTACTGGTCAGAAATGAGCGCTGATCAGGAAGATGAAAAATGGCAGATAACTGGGGCTGTTTTGGATTTCTCTTGGCATGCCTTTCACATTTTTAGTGTCCCTGGAACTCTGGGCTTTTTAGTTTTCTGAACTCTATCCCTAGGCGTAACCCTAAACTTCACACTATGTGGAGCCTGAGTAGGAGCAATGGGCAGAAATTAGCACTGATCAGGAATATGAAGAAGGCAGATGATTGGAGCTCTTTTGCACTTGTGTGGGCATTGCTCTCGCATTTTTAGAGTCCCTGGAGCTCTGGGCTTTTTTGTGTTCTGAACCCTGACCCTAGGCGTAACCCTAAACTTCGCCCTATGTGTAGCCTTAAGAAAGAGGACTGGGCACAAAGGAGGTCCGATCTTGAAGATGAGGTTGCTGCATG